>JAQMWT010000323.1:0-162599 GCA_029834535.1 Chrysophaeum taylorii
GTATATGGGTGGGTTTGTGGGTTTCTGGGGGTTTGCCTGACGGACGGAGACAATAAGTGCTACGCGGGGACGCCCTAGTCGGGCGTCATCGCCGAGCTGGGCGTCGAATAGAGGTCTGTCTGTTTGTCCCGATTTAGGGTAAGGATCAGGTAGGCGCGAGATCCAGACATTGATCCTCCAAGCCGTCTACGGCGACTCGCAGACTATTTCCACGACCCGCGGCGGCTCTTTCAGCGCGCCATTCTCACGCCCCGTCGAAACGATGTTGTCGATGCTGACAACGCGCGCATGACCGCGGCTTTTTTTCCCGGAGACGAGGCGTTCGGAGTTATTTCGGCTGACTAGGTTGGGTCGGAAGACGACGCCTCGCTCTTTACAGTCGAGTTTTCGACTCCCTGACAACCAACGGCATGCTGACTTTGCGCGAGCTTAAGGTCTTCGCAACCTCGACCCGTCGCACGGCCACTGCAACTGTACCAGATACATGATCGATCGTGTCGTTGTCACCGAGGCTCCTCCAACCTGTATCCCTTAAGGCCCGCCGACGCCAAACGATCAACAAGAGCCAGGGCCAGACGCCCCGCGAGGTCGGCGTCCTCTTGCCCAAGCCCGTCTTCTGCCACGTCCAGCTCTACGTGGCTCTCTGTCGATCGGCAACCCCGAGAATATGCTCTTCTGAGTCGACGACTCCACCCTACCCCACGCGTGCTGCGCAATATCGATAAGCCCCCCCGGCGTCTACACGCGCACTGGTAAACTTACTGGACCAGGTGAACTTACTGGGGTTCGAGATGACTGGGACTAGGTGAACTGAGTGACCAGGTGAGCTTACTGGGGCCAGGTGAACTTACTGGGGTTTTTAGAGTAAACTCAAGGGTTGGCGGCACGTGCGGATCAAAGCAGCTTGGATTGGCGGGGGTGAGAGCGACGAGCTCAAAGGAGTGGGTATGGGCACGAGTGCGTTTAGAACTTACTGGGGTTAGAGATTTGGACTAGGTAAACTTACTGACCAGGTGAACTTACTGGGACCAGGTGAACTTACTGGGGTTAGAGATTGGGACTAGGTGAACTTACTGGCCTGCACTTGTCGACATTTAAAGACAAACTCATGCGTCCAATCATCGTGACGGCCGCAGCACGGGATAGTGGAAAAAAATCACACATTAAACGGTCGGCCGTCTCGACCTAATTCTTCGTTTCCCAATAGTGAAGACTATTCGCGAAGCACACTCCATGAGAGTACAGAGTATTGCTCGTGTGTATTGTGAAGCGTATTCGGCGAGAGACACGACGTGGAGAAAAATTTGGTTCTGAGGTTGTGGGAAAACGCGTCTTTCAAGGGAGAAGCCGTCGTCGATGATCGTGGCGGGTCGGGTATTGCTTTTGGCGGTGGCGGCGGCGGAGTTGACAAACAGGTCGCAGCTGACGCTCGTGGTGAGCCAGCGCGTGGTGGGAGCGGTCTATCCCGTCAACGCTTCGGGGACCGAGTGCTCATGGGCACGGTACAACGAAACGCCGTGCGAATGCCTGGGGGGCGGGGCGCGGCTCGCGGGGGTACTGTCGCGGGCCGAGGTCGCCCTGGACTCGGGGGGGTACTGGTACGGGAGCGGTCTGTTTTACGACCAGTACGAGGGCGCGGCATCGGCGGCGGTGGCGCGGGCATCGGGGTATGGCGCGCGCGCGCTCCACTGGCTCGACTTCGTGATCGCGTGGCGGCCCCTGGAGGCCGAGCCCACGGGCGGGCGGGCCCTCGCGAGATTTTTGTCCGCGGTCGGCGACGGACTGCGGGCCGTTGCGACGAACCTCGATGTGGCGGACGACCCGTACCTAACCACCGAGCTGACGACGAAAATTGGTTTCGTCGAGCGCGGCGGCAAGACGATCGCGATTCTAGCGTTGCTCGACGCGAGGCGCATCGCGGAAGTGTCGCCCCACTACTCGGCCCGGTGCATGCCGTACGAGGAGGCGCTGACAGCGGCGATTGCGACGGCCCGCGACGCTGACTTCGTGGTTTTGTTTGTTTCTGGTATGCCCGAGAGGGACGTCTTCGAGCTAGTCGCCGCCGCCGAAGCGAGGAACGCGACCGAGGCGGAAGGGCTCCGGACGCTCGCACGCAAGTTTTTCGACATCGACGTGATTATTGTTGATGGCCGCGACACGCTCGGCGCGGCCCTGGGCGGCGCGGGTGTTGAGATGGTTGAGAACTTGGCAGGGGGGCGCACGGCTATCGTAGTGACCGACGACTCGAAACGCGGCGTGGCGACGTCCACGGTTAGGTACGACGGGTCGACATGGACGACGGCAAACGAGATGCTCGACTGTCGCGTGGCCGAAAACGCGACGGTCCGGGCAAAGATCGACGCGTGGAAGTGGGAAATCGAGGCCAAGATGCGCGACGAGGTCGCTGGCGCGCTCGGCTTCGTTGCGACGTCTCTCGACGACGCACAACTTACGGACTTGGTATGCGACGCCGGAGCGTACTGGGCGCAGGCCGACATCGCCGTTGTGGCCGAGAGCGGCGCGCACGCCCCGTTGATTTCACCCCGCGTGCACGCCCAGGAGCTCCTCGAGGCTTTGCCGAACCTCGGTAAAGAACTCGTGTGGCTCCGCGTGCGGGGCTCGACGCTCCACGCGCTGTTGCCCCAAGCGATCGCATATCGTCCCGAGGGCGCGGTCCACGTGTCGAGATCCACGCGCGTGACGTGGTATGTTGTCGACAACGGCGCGATTCTTTACGGGTCGGTAACTGTGAACGGAACCGAGATAGATGACGATGCGACTTACTCGGTCGTCGCGACCGTGAACGGTGTCGAGGAAACCTTCAGAGCGGTGGATCCGACGGTAACGTATGCGATACCGCTCGGCGTCTCGAGCTACGGCGCGGCCGCGGCCTACCTGCGCCTCTTCCACGGTACGACTGAAGATGCTCTGGATCCCGAAGCGGAGTACGCTCTGCGGCGGATCGAGCAGCTCGGCAACGTCCGGCTTGTCCGGGTCGCCTTGCTATGCGGAGACACCGTGAGCCGGCTTCAGCTGTGTGACCACGCCCTGCACGCCATCAGGCTGCTGAACGGCGATATTGAAGGCATCCCCGAATCTGACGTGTCGCCGGTGCGCGTCGAACCGCACGTCGTCAACATCGGCTGCTCGGAAGGCCGAGCGCTCGAGGGACTAGCCAACCTCAGCCTCGCGACACAAACATCGTTTGACGCTGTCGTGACCGACTGCTCCGACGACGTGCGGGCGGTGTCGAGCATCGAAGGGCGGGCCAAGCTGAACGAGATCACGCGCGGGCTGCAGGGCTGGAATCATGTTGTCGTGTCGCCATCGGCGACGGCGCCGTCACTCGCCGACAACGACGCGTACCCGTACCTCGTGCGCCTCGCCACGGCATCGACCTTCAACGGACTCGCCGTCGCGGCGATGATGGCGGGCTACGGCTGGCACCTCGTCGCCGTCATCCACGACGACTCGTCCTTCGCAACTGAGGCAGCCCAGGCCTTTGTCGACAAGTTTCTCGCCGACGATCCTGCGAACAACCGCGTCCTCGGCAACGGTGCCTGCAAAGGACCGGTCTCATGTGCCCGTTCAGTCACGGGCACCGACGGCGCGCCCGTCGGCATCGCATTTTCGCTGTCGGCCATGGATGACGGCCTCGTCAGCGCGAGCGAGATCCTCGACGCCGTCGATGCCCTCGGCGCAAAGATCGTTTATCTCTCCACCTATCAGAGAGTTCAAAGGATCATTTATGGTCAAGTTGCGCGCTCCGCGAAGCTGTACGGCCTGGGCTACGCCTGGATCAACAGCCTTCCGTCGGAGTCGGCGGTCGTCGACGAGGATACGGGCATCGTAGACAACGACGCGGCCGACGGTCTCAGAGGTGCCCTAGGCTTCATCGAACATACCCCGACCCTCGAAGATGGAACCATCACCTTTGGTTATTATTTCCTATGGGAAGCGGCCTCGCCGAGCTCAGGTAATTGCGTCTATCCCACCGTCTCCGACAAGGTTGACTTTTGTGACCTCGACGACGACCCATATACGACGCCGGATTACGCGCTCTTTTGGGTCGATGCCATGGCCGTCTACGCCTCGTCCCTCGAGGAGCTCATAGAGAGTACGAGAAATGTGTCGGCGATCCACGACCCTGCGATGGTGGTCAACGCCATCCTCAGCCGCGAAAATCTCGAGGGTGTTACCGGCACCATAACGCTCGATGCTTCGGGTGGCCGCCGCGGCAACTTTGATGGTCTCAACTTCCGCGTCGAGCAGAGCGTCACCACGAGCCGCCGTCGGCTCATCGAGCTGTCGAAGGAAATCGCATCTTACCAAGAAATAGGGACGTATTTTTCGGCCGTCGACGTGTTCAACGTTACAGACGACGTCTACTTTCCTGGAGACACGACAACGCCTCCCGCGGACAGTGACCCTGCCGCGACCAGCAACAATAAGAAGTCGGACTCGTTTCCGCAATATATTCTCTGGGCCGTTTATGCGCTCGTCGCTGTCCTCGTCGTCGCCGTCGCCTTCATCGCCTACTTGGTGACAAAGAATCGGAAGAAGCAAAAAACGCCTGACATTTACATAGCCGTGCGCGGTTACAAGATTACCGAGCGCGGCTACGTGCTCGCCAAGGGCTTCGCACCGGAGATGTCACCTCGCGATGATCCGCCCGTGCATTTAGAGGAAAACACGCCATTAGTAGTGGAACCCAGACCCCGGACCTATTTCATTGACCGATGGGAATTCAGTGAAGATGATTCACGCGAGATGAATCAGTCGAACGACTGCGAGGAAAACGACGACGACGACGAAGACGACGAATTGTGTGCGGCTAGCGATCCGAGCCTCGCTTCTTCGTGCCTCGCTTCTCTGTGGCGAGACTATGCCGACAAAGACCAGACCGAGATTTCGCACAGCTACCGCGACTGGCTCCATTCGAAGCATGCTCGCGCTGCCGCGGCCTCTTCTTCAGCGGGTCTGAGGCGCGTGTCAAGCGCTGCTTCTTCTGCGGCCAACAAGCATATGGTCTCGCTCGGCACCTATGAAGTGAACATGCGCGATATGCTCCACGTAGACAGAAGAACTGGCAAGGAACGACGAGTGCGAAAAATCGGAAAGAGGGAAGTGCAGATGCGCTGGTTCTTCGGTGAAACGTGGTACAAGGTCGATGGGTGTTCCCCGGAGTTTCTACCAGACTTCGCGTTCAGCGTGAATCTCAAAGGCGACGAGGTCTGGAAACGCTTTCCCCCCGACGCCGAAGCCGAAGTCTCCGAGGCTTTCTGCTACTGGCTTAACAACGATCGCAATGCCTCTGGCCAAATCTACTTTACCGATCACTTTGAGCTCACTCGGGCATCGGATGCGAACGCGCGAACTGGCTATGTCATCGACTTTGTCGAGATGATGCAGACCAAGTTATCGTCGTTTTTCAAACGAAAACTCGCAGTCGTCGTCGTGCCCGCGAATGTCGCACTTCCGGTATTGGTTGAAGAGGCCAAGGAGGAAGATTTAGGGGAATCAGAAACAATGACTGTCGACGTTACCGAATACACGGAGGTGCCAGATGAACTTCTTGGAAAAGACTTAATCGAGGAGCTCGTGCGCGGCGACCTCGTTGCGGTTAGTCCCAATCACAAGCCGTTGGATTTGGGGACCACCCATGGCGTCTGGGGTCGCGGAGCCGTCGTCGGCAGTACTGCCAAAGGCTGGTTCCCGATGGCGTGCGTCGACTTCAAGCCGCTCGAGAAACGCGTCGACACCCCGACGCTCTGGACGCTCAACAAGAAGGAGCACGTTCTCGACAAAGACTTAGACCGCGTCGAATGGGAGGACATCGTCGAAAGGCTCCCCAAGCTCGACATCGTCAGCATCACCCGAATTCAGGACCGTATTCGCTGGCGTGCCTACAACGCGGCGCTCAACAGTATACGCGAAGAAATCGACCGCGGCCCCTTGGTAGAAAATGTCCTCGGATACGCGGTCGACTGCGTCCTCGAGCATTGCCCTGTGTTCCACGGTACCGATCACGATAAGGCCGAGGCCATCACGAACACGGGCTTTGAACCGCAACTTGCTGACCTAGGAAGCAAGTTAGGCCGCGGCTCATACTTTGCAATAGAGCCCGCCCTCGCAGAGTTGTACGCGCATCCCGACGACGACGGTGTCTGCAACATCTTTGTCTGCCGCATTATCACTGGTTTCACGACCGAAGGTAAACAAGGAATCTCGGAGCCTGAGAAAGGTTATCATTCTACCACTGACGATAAACAAGCTATCTTCTGTATCTTCCACAAGACCCATGCCTACCCGCTCTACCGCGTGAGATTCAAGTACGCGGCTAAAACTCAAATTAACTAACTACTAGCGCCTGTTGCTTCAAGAGGAAACCGAGGAATAATACTTGAAATGCTGGTTTACCTCTTTCCGCCTCCGATTCATTGATTGATCAATTGCCACTGGACATCGTTCCCCAGCGTTGGTTTGGAGGCGTATTCGTTGTATTTAAAGCCATGTTCGCCTGGGGGATCGTGCTCCTGTGATCCTCGATCTTGTCGATCATCATTTTTTGTCATCTCCATCGCACACGCTTGATTTTCATGTCTGTCTACCGATTCGTTCGTTCATTGAAGGCTTTTATCTTTCTCCTCAAAAACGCCCGTGCTCCTTTTAGCACCCCCGCCCCTCTCGGCAGTCGACTTATAATTAAAACCCTTTTTCGACGACAAGCCGGTGATTCCTCAGCATGACCGATCGCGACATGCAGCGTTGCTATCCTGCTTTCTGATGGACCGTCTTCGTGCCTGAAACGCCCGTGCTCCATTCTATGAGTGTAATGAAAGGAGACGAGGAGTGCCTACTGTCCCGTCTACTTTTCGAGATTCTGGACAGGGTAATACTAGAAACTAGAAGGGCCGAGGAGGAGGGCGTGGACCAGCATGACAACTGAAAGTGTATGGTACCTCTGGTGTAAATATTTTTGATGCAAGCTCACTATAGACTGTTGCACTACACACCAATGTGATGAGAAAAAATAATGAGATTAGTTTTGATGGTTAATCGTCGTCACCGTTGTTTTCATTTTTTTATGGGGGATGATCTCGGACTTGAACCTGAGCTTCTTGAAGGTGCGTCCGTACTTGTCTCGAGCCCACTTTGCGTATTCCTCGTTCATGCGCAGGGTCACAAGCATGTCCAGCTCCGCGTCGCTCAGGATGGTGTTACCCTCGGTCATGACGATGCTGGCAGCTCAGATGATGCGCTCGCAGAAGCTCTCAGCAGGCAGCGCGCCGATATTGCCCTTTGAACCTCGTGCCGTGTTCGGATGGTACCCGTACTCCTGGTTGTCTTCGATTCGCGTGTACTTGGCGACGTTGAGCATCATCAGATCCAAGAGCTTGAGGATCCTAGAGGTTTTTGAGAAATCCGAGAGGTGTCAGGAAATTCCTTGAGCCCCTCGATGCTGCGAGCGTACTGGACCCACTTCGCAAAGACACGTTCGAACTCCACCTTGAAGTACGACATCGCCTCCACCGATTGCCCAGCTTGCTGCTGCTGATGCTGCTTCTCGGGCTGAGGAAAGGCTTCGGCCCAGCAGTCGGGCTCGACGTCGCCATTGTCATCTTAGTCGGACGCCGGTGCCGTCGCACGAAGGCGTTGCCATCATCCTCCTCACCGTCGTCATCAGTACCACCCTCGATCTCACTCTCCAGCACGCCACCGGAGGCGACTGCTCCGCGTCGCCGTCGCATGCGGGGTCTGTAACGCGGATATCGTTCGGAGGCTAGGAACAGCAGCGTCGAACAATTTGATTGGTCGACTCGCACGGATGTGGCTAATGGAAAAACTGTACTCTACATGTAACATCTTCATTGATGTAATGGTAAAGTAAAGTAAAAATAGGTGAAGTAAAGGATTTTGGTAATATCTTTACTACTAATTGGCAGATATGTATGTTTGTTTGTTTTTTTGTTTGTTTTGTTTGTTTTGTTTGTTTTGTTTGTTTGTTTGTTTGTTTGTTTGTTTGTTTGTTTGTTTGTTTGTTTGTTTGTTTGTTTGTTTGTTTGTTTGTTTGTTTGTTTGTTTGTTTGTTTGTTTGTTTGTTTGTTTGTTTGTTTGTTTGTTTGTTTGTTTGTTTGTTTGTTTGTTTGTTTGTTTGTTTGTTTGTTTGTTTTTGTTTGTTTGTTTGTTTGTTTGTTTGTTTGTTTGTTTGTTTGTTTGTTTGTTTGTTTGTTTGTTTGTTTGTTTGTTTGTTTGTTTGTTTGTTTGTTTGTTTGTTTGTTTGTTTGTTTGTTTGTTTGTTTGTTTGTTTGTTTGTTTGTTTGTTTGTTTGTTTGTTTGTTTGTTTGTTTGTTTGTTTGTTTGTTTGTTTGTTTGTTTGTTTGTTTGTTTGTTGTGTTTGTTTGTTTGTTTGTTTGTTTTTAAAGGTCGACTGCTAAGTGGGGGGTGTGTGTGTGGTGCATGAAGGATGTGGGTGGTTTTGTGGGGTAGGAGGGATGTGCCGGACGGGCGGAGATAAGTATGCGGGACCTAGTCGGGGTCATCGCCGAGTCGTGGGGCAGGCGAAGAGAGGACGGGCCCCACAATAATTTATTGGAAAAGTGTGTCACAAAACTCTACCGGAACTCTACTTTCTGTTCTTTCGAGCATGTACGTCCAAAGCAGCCCGAGAAAAAGTGCGTTTTGTGAACACGCTTTACTTCACAACCCTTCACCCGGGCTCTACATTCTGTTCTTTTGCTAATGTACAAGCCAAAAACATTGCTATTTATAAACGGTTTTGCGCAGACAACATTCGTGGATTCGAGAACGAGAGCATATGCGACACACGACGATGATGGATAGATATGTTTGTTATAGTTAGTTTGTTTGTCCCCAGGGTAAGGCTCAGGTAGGCGTGCGAGCCAAACGTTGATCCTCCAAGTCGTCTACGGCGACCTCGCAGACTATTTCCACGACCCGCGGCGGCTCTTTCAGCGCGCCATTCTCACGCCCCGTCGAAACGATGTTGTCGATGCTGACAACGCGCGCATGACCGCGGCCTTTCCCGGAGACGAGGCGTCGGAGTTCTTTTCGGCCGACTAGGTTGGGTCGGAAGACGACGCCTCGCTCTTTACAGTCGAGTTTTCAACTCCCTGACCACCAACGGCATGCTGACTTTGATCGCGAGCTTAAAGTCTTCGCAACCTCCACCCGTCGCACGGCCTCTTCAACGGCACCCGATACATCATCGATCGTGTCGTGTCACCAAGGCTCCTCCAACCAGTATCCCTTAAGCCCCGCCGACGCCAAACGATCACCAAGAGCCAGGAGCAGACGCCCCGTAAGGTCGGCGTCCTCTTGCCCAAGCCGTCTTCTGCCACGTCCATCTCTACGTGGCTCTCTGTCGAGTCAGCAACCCCGAGGATATCCTCTTCTGGGTCGACGACTCCACCCTACCCCAAACGTGCAGCGCGATACCGATAAGCCCCCTCCCGGCGTCTACACGCGGACTTAGGTGAGCTTATTGACCAGGTGAACTTACTGGGGTTTTTAGAGTAAACGCAAAGGTTAGCGGCGTGTGCGGATCAAAGCAGCTTAGATTGGCGGGGATGAGAGCGACGAGCTCAGAGGGGAGTGGGGCGAGTGGGTGTGAGTAAGCACCGGGCTAGAGATTGGGACAAAGTGAACTAACTGACCAGGTGAACTTACTGGGACCAGGTGAACTTACTACGGTTAGAGATTGGGACTTGGTGAACTTACTGGCCTGCACTTGTTTTTACTAAAAGGATCAGCGTTGGGAATTCACTTCAGCAAGTGAACGTGAACCACTTCACCAGCCACGCAATATTGGTGAAGTGATTTGAAGTGAACACGTCACCCTACGTGGCCATCGTGAACCTTTGTGAAGTGAACGCCACTTTTTTTTTTAAACGCCAGCGCCGGTCCCTGTCGCGCCCCGTCAGTTCCGTGCCCCCCGCGCGCTATTGCCTAAATCTGGTGCTCTTAGTTTCTTTCGCGTTTCGGGGCGAAGGAGGAGTTACCGCGGATGGGGTTCAGTGTTTCTTACTTTAGGCGATGTGAACGACCTCGGTATCTTCGTCTGGTTCTTCCTCATCAACCTCCATCTCCGAAGAGTCTTCGGGGATGGTGCTCTCGGCGTTTTTGAAAAACTCGGTCTCGTGTCCGAGGTCCCTGTACTTAACCCGGGCCGCCACAATGAAATTCGTGTTCATGCGCAGTAGGGCAACTTTGTCCGTCTCGTCCGCGCTGAGCAACGTGTTTCCCTCAGTCAGGACAAGATTTCCAATGCTCAGGCAGCGCTCACAGTAGCTCTGCGCGCCATGTGTACCAATTGAGCCCTTAGAGGCTCTCGCCATGTCCGGAAGGAACCTATACTGCTCCTTGGTGAGCGGTCGATACAGCTTTCCAACGTCGAGCACAGCCAGATCTGTGAAGCCGACTTCATCCTTCTTCTCAAGTTCAGGACAATGCTCTTTCCAGTCGAGCGATCTCGACAGCCTGATCCATTGAGTGAAGACCTGTTCAAACTCCACATTGAAATCGGGCGTCTGGTTCTCTGGCATAGCAAAAGACGGCACGTCGCCACTAATGTCGTCCCAAGCGTCGGTGCGTCGAGTGCCGCCAAGAGACTGCGGGCAGGCGCAGGCTCGGAGGGCGGCGCAGACTCGGAGGAAGTCTTTGCCTTTTCGTGGTGGAATGCAGTCCGTGCGTAAATCACATATTCTTCTTTGAGCAACTTCCTGGCCTGAGCTCTCTGATTGGACGACAGGTGCCGGCAGTTGATAGTCCGAAAGTCAAGAAGGAAGGCAATCAGCTCGCGATCGTCGTTATTCGTAGTCGAAGTGACGCACGTAGTTTTCATTATTCCCGCAAAACCGACGCTCACATTCGAGAATAGCCCGCTCAAGACAGATTTGGCCGGTCTCGCTGAGGTCGTCAACATCGACAGTCTTACGTGGCATGGATTTCGCAGTTATGTTCGGGAGATAATGACTTCTAGCGTCCCAGCTCGCTGAGACTCGATCATGGTGTGCTTGATCAATGCGGCGCACGCCCCCAGGTATAAGTGTTCATGTTGCACGAAAACAACGGCCGCATCCGTTATAGCAAAAATCGCCTCGAATTCAGCCAACGCCACCCATTGCTCATCACTGATTGTCCAGGGGAGTCCAATGTTGGAAGCCGCGTACAGTTTGAGCACGTGGCGCATACGCAGCAAGGAACGAATAAGTTGGTATCGCGCCCGGAACCACGTCTCATTGAGGTCGAGCTTGAGCTTCGGCGATTTCCCCGGCTGTAATGGCAAAAGCGCATGCAGATCCTTCAAACGTGTGCCGTAAGAACAGAACTTGGCTCCATCGTGGGCACTGTTCAGCAGCTCCTGGCCAGCTGGGAATGGATTGATCACCTGCTTGCCTCTGGATCGTGTCAAGTCGCCACATGCCGCAGCCGAGATTTTTGAGATATCATGCATGCCACACACTTCGACCTCAACAAAAATTCTTCGGCGACGCCAAGTGCAGCCCGGTCTTGAACTGTGGTTGCGGCCGCCAAATCGATATCGATTCCCGCACGCTCCGCGACCACAGAACGGAGCAGAGAAGACGTGCCGGAATCGGTCCCGTCGTCAGCTGGAACGAGGCCCACGCACACCGTCTCAACGCCACTCCAATCGGGCCAGATGAAGGATAGCTAATGGCCTGTCACTTGAACTTATCCTTGTGTGTCCCGCCGTCATGCAGCACCTGGGCGAATGGATTGCCGAAAGCCGCCTCATAACACTCCGTAACGACGTGCTTCAAGATTCGAACAAAGCAACGATATTCAGCGTCCACGTCAAACAGCGCCTTTCGAGTCATGAACGAGCACTTGCTTTTCCCGCCACCGCCGCGGTAATACGCCTCAATTAGGTTGCGATGATCTTCGTCGTCAAAGGTGCGCTTGGAGATCCGCTGCGACGTGTACACGTAGTGCCGAGCCGAGAACGCCATCAGGGAAGAGTGCTTTGCCTGGCTGGGCATGGCCATGAAGTATCTCCTAATATACGATTTACCCTTCGAGGCTGCCACAACGCCCACGGCCGTCATAAAGCCCTCCTTTTCTTGGTCTGTCTTCTGTTTCTTGGTGAGCTGTTGACGTCCCAGGTCGTCCTCCGGATGCGCAGCCTTGAAGTGAGCAAGAGGCTTCCATGTGCTTTCTTGAAGTCTCTCGTCACCTTCAGGCGCCCCCAGCACCGGACACACACATGCGTCGCCTTCCCACTGACGCGGTCAGGATGATTTTCCTTCAGTCGACGCACGCAGTCCCACACCTTGGACCTGGTTGATCGTCCGCTTTTGCCGGGTGTGTTCCACGTCAGCATCGACGTCGCAATCGGCTCGTTCTTGTGCTCCTCCTTCTGTTCCGCGTATTCCTCCTCATCATCAACATTATCCTCCACCTCCAGGTAGGCGGCTCGACTTCGTTCATCAGACGAGGTCAGGGTCGGGCCGTCAGCCGAAGTGAACGAACGTGAAGTGAACATTGGACTTCGGACGAAAAAGTTCGGTGAAGTGAAGTGAAGTGAACCAAATTCAGTGAACCTAGTGAAGTGAGCTCAGTGAATTCCCAACGCTGAAAATGATTGATTCGAAATTGAGTAAGTGCACAACACACAAGAGCAAACCCCCCCCCTCTTATTAGCAGTCGACAGGGCTGCACCTTGACTCGAAATTTTTGTCACATCAAAAATCTTGACTTTGACGTCACGTAGACAGTGGTCAGATTTGGGTCACGTCAAAATCAACTAACTATGACTGTCTTCATGATGGTCATGTCAAAGTCAACATCAAAAAAACGAGAAAAGCGGCCGCAAGAGGCCAGCAGAGGCCGGCGGCTGAAAACGCCCATACGCGCAGTTAGTGTCTTCCTCGCCTTCCCTCGTCTCTCGTACCTCCCTCCGCCTGCAGAAGCAGAAGAAAACGCAACAGCGCGACAGCTTTCTTGTTGGAGGAAAACCCGTTGTCACCGAAATGTAGCCGTCCAAAGTACCGCCGGTCTTGCTCCTCGACATCGCAGCAGATCGTAACACGTCGTGCCGCTCGTCGGATCGCGAAAGATGCAGCAATGCGTCTTTTTACTGTAGTCCGTGTCTTTCTTCGCACGCTCTGAGTGATCCCCTGTCAGGCGCTTAACGTGCCTCCAAATCCCAGAAGGCGCCGCTCTCATCCCGGCTTTCTTTCCCGGGCGGGCGTGTTATCCCGATACTGCTCCGGTGGAATGTACGGCCTCGCGTCGTATTCCTCCTCCTCCGCCCCGCTGACATCCTCGTCCAACACGAGCTTGTGTACATGCACTGGAGCATCCGCCGACGACGTCACGTAAAATCCCATGACCGTGACCACAAAGTCGTCACGTCAAGTCACGAAAACATCAACGTCAGTATTTAACGGTCGTTTAACGTCAACATTGTGACGACCTTGACGTCAAGGTGCAGCCGTGGAAGTCGACCTTTCAAAACCCTGCAAAATTTTGGTTCTGAGGTTGTGGGAAAACGCGTCTTTGAAGTGAGAAGCCGTTGTCGAGTCGATGATCGTGGCGGGTCGGGTATTGCTTTTGGCGGTGGCGGCGGCGGAGTTGACAAACAGGTCGCAGCTGACGCTCGTGGTGAGCCGGCGCGTGGTGGGAGCGGTCTATCCCGTCAACGCTTCGGGGACCGAGTGCTCATGGGCACGGTACAACGAAACGCCGTGCGAATGCCTGGGGGGCGGGGCGCGGCTCGCGGGGGTACTGTCGCGGGCCGAGGTCGCCCTGGACGCGGGGGGGTACTGGTACGGGAGCGGTCTGTTTTACGACCAGTACGAGGGCGCGGCATCGGCGGCGGTGGCGCGGGCATCTGGGTATGGCGCGCGCGCGCTCCACTGGCTCGACTTCGTGATCGCGTGGCGGCCCCTGGAGGCCGAGCCCACGGGCGGGCGGGCCCTCGCGAGATTTTTATCCGCGGTCGGCGACGGACTGTGGGCCGTTGCGACGAACCTCGATGTGGCGGACGACCCGTACCTAACCACCGAGCTGACGACGAAAATTGGTTTCGTCGAGCGCGGCGGCAAGACGATCGCGATTCTAGCGTTGCTCGACGCGAGGCGCATCGCGGAAGTGTCGCCCCACTACTCGGCCCGGTGCATGCCGTACGAGGAGGCGCTGACGGCGGCGATTGCGACGGCCCGCGACGCTGACTTCGTGGTTTTGTTTGTTTCGGGCATGCCCGAGAGGGACGTCTTCGAGCTAGTCGCCGCCGCTGATGCGAGCGACGCGACCGAGGTTGATGGGCTCCGGGCGCTCGCGCGAAAATTTTTCGACATCGACGTGATCATCGTGGATGGCCGCGACGCGCTCGGCGCGGCGCTGGGCGGCGCGGGTGTTGAGATGGTTGAGAACTTGGCGGGGAGGCGCACAGCTATCGTAGTTACCGACGACTCGAAACGCGGCGTGGCGACGTCCACGGTCAGGTACGACGGGTCGACATGGACGACGGCAAACGAGATGCTCGACTGTCGCGTGGCCGAAAACGCGACGGTAAGGGCAAAGATCGACGCGTGGAAGTGGGAAATCGAGGCCAAGATGCGCGACGAGGTCGCGGGCGCGCTGGGCTTCGTTGCATCATCTCTCGACGAGGTACATCTTTCGGACTTGGTGTGCGACGCCGGAGCATACTGGGCCCAGGCCGACATGGCCTTTGTTGTTGAGAGCATCGTGCACGCCCCGTTGATTTCACCTCGCGTGCACGCTCAGGAGCTCCTCGAGGCCCTGCCTAACCTCAGCATAGATCTCGTGCGGCTCCGCGTACACGGCGCGGCGCTCAACGCGCTGTTACCGTTTGCGATCAGTCGTCCCGAGGGGGCGGTCCACGTGTCGAGATCCGCGCGCGTGACATGGTATGTCGTCGACACCGGCGCGGTTCTTTTCGGGGGGGTAACCTTGAATGGAACCAGTTTAGTAGGCGACGCGATGTACACGGTTGTCGTGGCCGTGGACGGGGGCGAAGAAGCCATCAGAGCGGTGGATCCAACGGCGACGCATGCGATACCCCTCGGCGTCTCGAGCTATGGCGCGGCTGCGGCCTACCTGCGCCTCTTCCACGATACGACGGAGGATGCTTTGGATCCAGAGGTGAACTACGCGGTGCAGCGGATCGAGAAGCTCGGTGACATCCGGCTTGTTCGGGTCGCCCTGCTATGCGGAGACACCGTGAGCCGGCTTCAGCTGTGTGACCACGCGCTGCACGCCATCAGGCTGCTGAACGGCGATATTGGTGGCTTCCCGGACACTGACGTGTCGCCGGTGCGCGTTGAACCGTACGTCGTCAACATCGGCTGCTCGGAAGGCCGAGCGCTCGAGGGACTCGCCAACCTCAGCCTCGCGACACAAACGTCATTCGACGCTGTCGTGACCGACTGCTCCGACGACGTGGGGGCGGTGTCGAGCATCGAAGGGCGGGCCAAGCTGAACGAGATCACGCTCGGGCTGCAGGGCTGGAACCATGTTGTCGTGTCGCCGTCGGCAACGGCGCCGTCGCTCGCCGACAACGACGCGTACCCGTACCTCGTGCGCCTCGCCACGGCATCGACCTTCAACGGACTCGCCGTTGCGGCGATGATGGCGGGCTACGGCTGGCACCTCGTTGCCGTCATCCACGACGACTCGTCCTTCGCAACTGAGGCAGCCCAAGCCTTCGTAGACAAGTTTCTCGCCGACGATCCTGCGAACAACCGCGTCCTCGGCAACGGTGCCTGCAAAGGACCGGTCTCGTGTGCCCGTTCAGTCACGGGCACCGACGGCGCGCCCGTAGGCATCGCATTTTCGCTGTCGGCCATGGACGACGGCCTCGTCAGCGCGAGCGAGATCCTCGACGCCGTCGATGCCCTCGGCACAAAGATCGTTTATCTTTCCACCTACCAAAGAGTTCAAAGGATTATTTATGGTCAAGCTGCGCGCTCCGAAACGCTGTATGGCCTCGGCTACGCTTGGATCAACAGCCTTCCGTCGGAGTCGGCGGTCGTCGACGAGGATACGGGCATCGTAGACAACGACGCGGCCGACGGTCTCAGAGGTGCCCTCGGCTTCATCGAACAAACCCCGACCCCCGAAGACGGAACTCTCACCCTTGGTTATTACAACCAATGGGAAGCGGCCTCGCCGAGCTCGGCGAACTGCGTCTATCCCACCATCTCCGACAAGGTTGACTTTTGTGACCTCGACGACGACCCATATACGACGCCGGATTACGCGCTCTTTTGGGTCGATGCCATCGCCGTCTACGCCTCGTCCCTCGTGGCGCTCATAGAGAGTACGAAAAACGTGTCAGCGATCCACGACCCTGCGGTGGCTGTCAACGCCATCCTTAGCCGCGAAAATCTCGAGGGCGCTACTGGCTCTATAACGCTCGACGCTTCGGGCGGCCGCCGCGGCAACTTTCGAGGCCTCAACTTCCGCGTCAAGCAGAGCGTTACCACGAGCCGCCGTCGGCTCATCGAGCTGTCTTCGGAAAGCGCCTCTTACCAAGAAATAGGGACGTATTTTTCGGCCGTCGACGTGTTCAACGTTACGGACGACGTCTATTTTCCTGGAGACACGACAACGCCTCCCGCGGACAGTGACCCTACCGCGACCAGCAACAATAAGAAGTCGTCGGACTCCTTGCGGCAATATATTCTCTGGGCCGTTTATGCGCTCGTCGCTGTCCTCGTCGTCGCCGTCGCCTTCATCGCCTACTTGGTGACAAAGAATTGGAAGAAGCGAAAAACGCCTGACATTTACATAGCCGTGCGCGGCTACAAGATTACCGAGCGCGGCTACGTGCTCGCCAAGGGCTTCGCGCCGGAGATGTCACCTCGCGATGATACGCCCGTGCATTTAGAGGAAAACACGCCATTAGTAGTAGAACCCAGACCCCGGACGTATTTCATCGACCGATGGGAATTCAGTGAAGACGATTCACGCGAGATGAATCAGTCGAACGACTGCGAGGAAAACGACGACGACGACGACGACGACGAATTGTGTGCGGCTAGCGATCCGAGCCTCGCTTCTTCGTGCCTCGCTTCTCTGTGGCGAGACTATGCCGACAAAGACCAGACCGAGATTTCTCACAGCTACCGCGACTGGCTCCATTCGAAGCATGCTCGCGCTGCCGCGGCCTCTTCTTCAGCGGGTCTGAGGCGCGTGTCAAGCGCTGCTTCTTCTGCGGCCAACAAGCATATGGTCTCGCTCGGCACCTACGAAGTGAACATGCGCGATATGCTCCACGTTGACAGAAGAACTGGCAAGGAACGACGAGTGCGAAAAATCGGAAAGAGGGAAGTGCAGATGCGCTGGTTCTTCGGTGAAACGTGGTACAAGGTCGATGGGTGTTCCCCGGAGTTTCTACCAGACTTCGCGTTCAGCGTGAATCTCAAAGGCGACGAGGTCTGGAAACGCTTTCCCCCCGACGCCGAAGCCGAAGTCTCCGAGGCTTTCTGCTACTGGCTTAACAACGATCGCAATGCCTCTGGCCAAATCTACTTTACCGATCACTTTGAGCTCACTCGGGCATCGGATGCGAACGCGCGAACTGGCTATGTCATCGACTTTGTCGAGATGATGCAGACCAAGTTATCGTCGTTTTTCAAACGAAAACTCGCGGTCGTCGTCGTGCCCGCGAACGTCGCACTTCCGGCATTGGTTGAAGAGGCCAAGGAGGAAGATTTAGGGGAATCAGAAACAACGACTGTCGACGTTACCGAATACACGGAGGTGCCAGATGAACTTCTTGGAAAAGACTTAATCGAGGAGCTCGTGCGCGGCGACCTCGTTGCGGTTAGTCCCAATCACAAGCCGTTGGATTTGGGGACCACCCATGGCGTCTGGGGTCGCGGAGCCGTCGTCGGCAGTACTGCCAAAGGCTGGTTCCCGATGGCGTGCGTCGACTTCAAGCCGCTCGAGAAACGCGTCGACACCCCGACGCTCTGGACGCTCAACAAGAAGGAGCACGTTCTCGACAAAGACTTAGACCGCGTCGAATGGGAGGACATCATCGAAAGGCTCCCCAAGCTCGACATCGTCAGCATCACCCGAATTCAGGACCGTATTCGCTGGCGTGCCTACAACGCGGCGCTCAACAGTATACGCGAAGAAATCGACCGCGGCCCCTTGGTAGAAAATGTCCTCGGATACGCGGTCGACTGCGTCCTCGAGCATTGCCCTGTGTTCCACGGTACCGACCACGATAAGGCCGAGGCCATCACGAACACGGGCTTTGAACCGCAACTTGCTGACCTAGGAAGCAAGTTAGGCCGCGGCTCGTACTTTGCAATAGAGCCCGCCCTCGCAGAGTTGTACGCGCATCCCGACGACGACGGTGTCTGCAACATATTTGTCTGCCGCATTATCACTGGTTTCACGACCGAAGGTAAACAAGGAATCTCGGAGCCTGAGAAAGGTTATCATTCTACCACTGACGATAAACAAGCTATCTTCTGTATCTTCCACAAGACCCATGCCTACCCGCTCTACCGCGTGAGATTCAAGTACGCGGCTAAAACTCAAATTAACTAACTACTAGCGCCTGTTGCTTCAAGAGGAAACCGAGGAATAATACTTGAAATGCTGGTTTACCTCTTTCCGCCTCCGATTCATTGATTGATCAATTGCCACTGGACATCGTTCCCCAGCGTTGGTTTGGAGGCGTATTCGTTGTATTTAAAGCCATGTTCGCCTGGGGGATCGTGCTCCTGTGATCCTCGATCTTGTCGATCATCATTTTTTGTCATCTCCATCGCACACGCTTGATTTTCATGTCTGTCTACCGATTCGTTCGTTCATTGAAGGCTTTTATCTTTCTCCTCAAAAACGCCCGTGCTCCATTCTATGAGTGTAATGAAAGGAGACGAGGAGTGCCTACTGTCCCGTCTGCTTTCGAGATTCTGGACAGGGTAATACTAGAAACTAGAAGGGCCGAGGAGGAGGGCGTGGACCAGCAAGACAACTGAAAGTATATGGTACCTCTGGTGTAAATATTTTTGATGCAAGCTCACTATAGACTGTTGCACTACACAACAATGTGATGAGAAAAAATAATGAGATTAGTTTTGATGGTTAATCGTCGTCACCGTTGTTTTCATTTTTTTATGGGGGATGATCTCGGACTTGAACCTGAGCTTCTTGAAGGTGCGTCCGTACTTGTCTCGAGCCCACTTTGCGTATTCCTCGTTCATGCGCAGGGTCACAAGCATGTCCAGCTCCGCGTCGCTCAGGATGGTGTTACCCTCGGTCATGACGATGCTGGCAGCTCAGATGATGCGCTCGCAGAAGCTCTCAGCAGGCAGCGCGCCGATATTGCCCTTTGAACCTCGTGCCGTGTTCGGATGGTACCCGTACTCCTGGTTGTCTTCGATTCGCGTGTACTTGGCGACGTTGAGCATCATCAGATCCAAGAGCTTGAGGATCCTAGAGGTTTTTGAGAAATCCGAGAGGTGTCAGGATATTCCTTGAGCCCCTCGATGCTGCGAGCGTACTGGACCCACTTCGCAAAGACACGTTCGAACTCCACCTTGAAGTACGACATCGCCTCCACCGATTGCCCAGCTTGCTGCTGCTGATGCTGCTCCTCGGGCTGAGGAATGGCTTCGGCCCAGCAGTCGGGCTCGACGTCGCCATTGTCATCTTAGTCGGACGCCGGTGCCGTCGCACGAAGGCGTTGCCATCATCCTCCTCACCGTCGTCATCAGTAACACCCTCGATCTCACTAACCAGCACGCTACCGGAGGCGACTGCTCCGCGTCGCCGTCGCGTACGGGGTCTGTAGCTACGAACAGGAGCGTCGAACAATTTGATTGGTCGACTCGCACAGATGTGGCTAATGGAAAAACCGTACTCTACAAGCGCAGGCCAGTAAGGTTCACCTATAGTCCCAATCTCTAACCCCAGTAAGTTCGCCTGGTCCCAGTAAGTTCACCTGGTCAGTAAGTTCACCTAGTCCAAATCTCTAACCCCAGTAAGTTCGGTGTAAACCCACTCGTGCTCACACCACTCCTTCGAGCTCGTCGCTCTCGCCTCCTCCAATCTATGCTGCTTTGATCCGCACACGCCGCTAACCTTTGAGTTTACTCTAAAAACCTCAGTAAGTTCACCTGGTCCCAGTAAGTTCACCTGGTCACTATATTCACCTAGTCCCAATCTCAAACCCCAGTAAGTTCACCTACAGTGCGCGTGTAGACGCCGGGAGGGGGCTTATCGGTATTGCAGAGCACGTGTCGGGTAGGGTGGAGTCGTCGACTCAGAAGAGCATATTCTCGGGGTTGCCGATCGACAGAGAGCCACGTAGAGCTGGACGTGGCAGAAGACGGGCTTGTGGGCAAGAGGACACGGACCTCGCGGGGCGTCTGGCCCTGGCTCTTGTTGATCGTTTGGCGTAGGCGGGCCTTAACGGATACAGGTTGGAGGAGCCTCGGTGACACGACACGATCGATCATGTATCTGGTACCGTTGCAGTGGCCGTGCGACGGGTCGAGGTTGCGAAGACCTTAAGCTCGCGATCAAAGTCAGCATGCCGTTGGTTGTCAGGGAGTCGAAAACTCGACTGTAAAGAGCGCGGCGTCGTCTTCCGACCCAACCTAGTCGGCCGAAAAGAACTCCGACGCCTCGTCTCCGTGAAAAAAAGGCCGCGGTCATGCGCGCGTTGTCAGCATCGACAACATCGTTTCGACGGGGCGTGAGAATGGCGCGCTGAAAGAGCCGCCGCGGGTCGTGGAAATAGTCTGCGAGGTCCCCGTAGACGGCTTGGAGGATCAATATGTCTTAACTACTAATCGACAGATGTTTGTTTATTTGTTTGTTTGTTTGTCTGTTTGTCTTTAAATGTCGACTGCTAAGAGGGGGGGGTATGTGTGGGGAGCATGAAGGATGTGGGTGGGTTTGTGGGGTATGAGGGATGTGCCTGACGGGCGGAGATAAGTACGCGGGACCTAGTCGGGGTCATCGCCGAGGCGTGGGGCAGGCGAAGAGAGGACGGGCCCCGCCCGTAGGTCGTACGCATGCTGCCGCCGGACGTATGTGCGACGAAGGGTGACGTCCTGCTGGGATCGGGCGGCCTGGGCGGGGTTCCCCGAGGCGGCGACATGGGTGAGGGCGGTGAGGGCACAGCGAGCCCGGCCTAATGCGTTGGCGATCCCCCACTCACGGTAGATGCGGCGAGTTTGGGCCGCCTTTGCCTCTGTGAAGTTGGCGCAGCCGCTTGTCACCCAGGTTCGCGCAGCGATGCGCTCTGCGCATGTTTGGGCGAGAGCGTGGCACGCCGCGCTGGCCTCACCGAAGGCACCAAAGACGAGGCCGGCGACGGTGCCGTAGCTACGTAGCCGCTGTTCGACAGGGCCCAAGAAGCCAGGCGGTGGTGCTGTACCCGGCTGGGGGATGATGGCGTTGATGCCGCGGGCGTGAGCGAGGTATTCGGAGTGTTTGTCTGTCTTTAAATGTCGACTGCTAAGAGGGGGGTGTGTGTGTGTCTGTCTGCCTGTTTGTCTTTAAATGTCGACTGCTTAGAGGGGGGTGTGTGTGGGGAGCATGAAGGATGTGGGTGGGTTTGTGGGGTATGAGGGATGTGCCTGATGGGCGGAGAGTCTGTCTGTTTGTCTTTAAAGAAGTGCAGGCCAGTAAGTTCACCTAGTCCCAATCTCTAACCCCAGTAAGTTCACCTGGTCCCAGTAAGTTTCGTTTGAGTTCACCTGGTCAGTAAGTTCACCTGGCTCACACCAACTCCTTTGAGCTCGTCGCTCTCGCCTCCGCCAATCTAAGCTGCTTTGATCCGCACGCGCCGCCAACCTTTGAGTTTACTCTAAAAACCCTTTACTCTAAAAACCCCAGTATGTTCACCTGGTCCCAGTTTCACCTGGTCACTCAGTTCACCTAGTCCCAATCTCAAACCCCAATAAGTTCACGTAGTCCCAGCAAGTTCACCTATAGTGCGCGTGTAGACGCCGGGAGAGGGCTTATCGGTATTGCGCAGCACGTGTGGGGTAGGGTGGAGTCGTCGACCCAGATGAGTATATCCTCGGGGATGCCGATCGACAGAGAGCCACGTAGAGCTGGACGTGGCAGAAGACGGGCTTGGGAAAGAGGACGCCGACCTCGCGGGGCGTCTGGCCCTGGCTCTTGTTGATCGTTTGGCGTAGGCGGGCCTTAAGGGATACAGGTTGGAGGAGCCTCGGTGACAACGACACGATCAATCATGTATCTGTTAACGTTGCAGTGGCCGTGCGACGGGTCGAGGTTGCGAAGACTTTAAGCTCGCGATCAAAGTCAGCATGCCGTTGGTTGTCAGGGAGTAGAAACTCGACAGTAAAGAGCGAGGCGTCGTCTTCCGACCCAACCTAGTCGGCCGAAAAGAAGTCCGACGCCTCGTCTCCGGGAAAAAAAGGCCGAGGTCATGCGCACGTTGTCAGCATCGACAACATCGTTTCGACGGGGCGTGAGAATGGCGCGCTGAAAGAGCCGCCGCGGGTCGTGGAAATAGTCTGCGAGGTCGCCGTAGACGGCTTGGAGGATCACTGTCTGGCTCTCGCGCCTACTTGATCCTTACTCTCGCGCCTACCTGATCCTTACCCTAAATCGGGGGACAAACAAACAGACAAACAAACAAACATCTGTCGATTAGTAGTTAGGATGTCGACTGCTAAGAGGGGGGGTGTGTGTGGAGCCCTCGATTTAGGGTAAGGATCATGTAGGCCCACGAGACAGGCATTGATCCTCCAAGCCGTCCACGGCGACCTCGCAGACTATTTCCACGACCCGCGGCGGCTCTTTCAGCGCGCCATTCTCACGCCCCGTCGAAACGATGTTGTCGATGCTGACAACGTGCGCATGACCGCGGCCTTTTTTTCACGGAGACGAGGCGACGGAGTTCTTTTCGGCCGACTAGGTTGGGTCGGAAGACGACGCCGCGCTCTTTACAGTCGAGTTTTCGACTCCCTGACAACCAACGGCATGCTGACTTTGATCGCGAGCTTAAGGTCTTCGCAACCTCGACCCGTCGCACGGCCACTGCAACGGTACCAGATACATGATCGATCGTGTCGTGTCACCGAGGCTCCTCCAACCTGTATCCGTTAAGGCCCGCCTACGCCAAACGATCAACAAGAGCCAGGGCCAGACGCCCCGCGAGGTCCGTGTCCTCTTGCCCACAAGCCCGTCTACTGCCACGTCCAGCTCTACGTGGCTCTTTGTCGATCGGCAACCCCGAGAATATGCTCTTCTGAGTCGACGACTCCACCCTACCTCACACGTGCTCCGCAATACCGATAAGCCCCCTCCCGGCGTCTACGCGCGCACTGTAGGTGAACTTACTGGGACCAGGTGAACTTGCTGGGGTTTGAGATTGGGACTAGGTGAATATAGTGACCAGGTGAACTTACTGGGACCAGGTGAACTTACTGGGGTTTTTAGAGTAAACTCAAAGGTTAGCGGGGTGTGCGGATCAAAGCAGCTTAGATTGGCGGAGGCGAGAGCGACGAGCTCGAAGGAGTGGTGTGAGCACGACTGGGTTTACGCCGAACTTACTGGGGTTAGAGATTTGGACTAGGTGAACTTACTGACCAGGTGAACTTACTGAGACCAGGTGAACTTACTGGGGTTAGAGATTGGGACTAGGTGAACTTACTGGCCTGCACTTGCGTATTTTTACTAAAGGATTGAGTAAGTTACACACAAGCACCCCCCGCCTCTTAATAACAGTCGACCTTCCAAAACCCTGGAAAATTTTGGTTCTGAGGTTGTTGTGGGAAAACGCGTCTTTGAAGGGAGAAGCCGTCGTCGATGATCATGGCGGGTCGGGTATTGCTTTTGGCGGTGGCGGCGGCGGAGTTAACAAACAGGTCGCAGCTGACGCTCGTGGTGAGCCGGCGCGTGGTGGGAGCGGTCTATCCCGTCAACGCTTCGGGGACCGAGTGCTCATGGGTACGGTACAACGAAACGCCGTGCGAATGTCTGGGGGGCGGGGCGCGGCTCGCGGGGGTACTGTCGCGGGCCGAGGTCGCCCTGGACGCGGGGGGGTACTGGTACGGGAGCGGTCTGTTTTACGACCAGTACGAGGGCGCGGCATCGGCGGCGGTGGCGCGGGCATCTGGGTATGGCGCGCGCGCGCTCCACTGGCTCGACTTCGTGATCGCGTGGCGGCCCCTGGAGGCCGAGCCCACGGGCGGGCGGGCCCTCGCGAGATTTTTGTCCGCGGTCGGCGACGGACTGCGGGCCGTTGCGACGAACCTCGATGTGGCGGACGACCCGTACCTAACCACCGAGCTGACGACGAAAATTGGTTTCGTCGAGCGCGGCGGCAAGACGATCGCGATTCTAGCGTTGCTCGACGCGAGGCGCATCGCGGAAGTGTCGCCCCACTACTCGGCCCGGTGCATGCCGTACGAGGAGGCGCTGACGGCGGCGATTGCGACGGCCCGCGACGCTGACTTCGTGGTTTTGTTTGTTTCGGGCATGCCCGAGAGGGACGTCTTCGAGCTAGTCGCCGCCGCTGATGCGAGCGACGCGACCGAGGTTGATGGGCTCCGGGCGCTCGCGCGAAAATTTTTCGACATCGACGTGATCATCGTGGATGGCCGCGACGCGCTCGGCGCGGCGCTGGGCGGCGCGGGTGTTGAGATGGTTGAGAACTTGGCGGGGAGGCGCACGGCTATCGTAGTTACCGACGACTCGAAACGCGGTGTGGCGACGTCCACGGTCAGGTACGACGGGTCGACATGGACGACGGCAAACGAGATGCTCGACTGTCGCGTGGCCGAAAACGCGACGGTAAGGGCAAAGATCGACGCGTGGAAGTGGGAAATCGAGGCCAAGATGCGTGACGAGGTCGCGGGGGCGCTGGGCTTCGTTGCATCGTCTCTCGACGAGGTGCATCTTTCGGACTTGGTGTGCGACGCCGGAGCATACTGGGCCCAGGCCGACATGGCCTTTGTTGTTGAGAGCATCGTGCACGCCCCGTTGATTTCACCTCGCGTGCACGCTCAGGAGCTCCTCGAGGCCCTACCTAACCTCGGCATAGATCTCGTGCGGCTCCGCGTACACGGCGCGTCGCTCAACGCGCTGTTGCCCTTTGCGATCAGTCGTCCCGAGGGGGCGGTCCACGTGTCGAGATCCGCGCGCGTGACATGGTATGTCGTCGACACCGGCGCGGTTCTTTTCGGGGGGGTAACCTTGAATGGAACCAGTTTAGTAGGCGACGCGATGTACACAGTTGTCGTGGCCATGGACGGGGGCGAGGAAGCCATCAGAGCGGTGGATCCAACGGCGACGCATGCGATACCCCTCGGCGTCTCGAGCTATGGCGCGGCTGCGGCCTACCTGCGCCTCTTCCACGATACGACGGAGGATGCTTTGGATCCCGAGGTGAACTACGCGGTGCAGCGTATCGAGAAGCTCGGTGACATCCGGCTTGTTCGGGTCGCCCTGCTATGCGGAGACACCGTGAGCCGGCTTCAGCTGTGTGACCACGCGCTGCACGCCATCAGGCTGCTGAACGGCGATATCAGTGGCTTCCCGGACACTGACGTGTCGCCGGTGCGCGTTGAACCGTACGTTGTCAACATCGGCTGCTCGGAAGGCCGAGCGCTCGAGGGACTCGCCAATCTCAGCCTCGCGACACAAACATCGTTCGACGCTGTCGTGACCGACTGCTCCGACGACGTGGGGGCGGTGTCGAGCATCGAAGGACGGGCCAAGCTGAACGAGGTCACGCACGGGCTGCAGGGCTGGAACCATGTTGTCGTGTCGCCGTCGGCAACGGCGCCGTCGCTCGCCGACAACGACGCGTACCCGTACCTCGTGCGCCTCGCCACGGCATCGACCTTCAACGGACTCGCCGTTGCGGCGATGATGGCGGGCTACGGCTGGCACCTCGTTGCCGTCATCCACGACGACTCGTCCTTCGCAACTGAGGCAGCCCAAGCCTTCGTAGACAAGTTTCTCGCCGACGATCCTGCGAACAACCGCGTCCTCGGCAACGGTGCCTGCAAAGGACCGGTCTCATGTGCCCGTTCAGTCACGGGCACCGACGGCGCGCCCGTCGGCATCGCATTTTCGCTGTCGGCCATGGACGACGGCCTCGTCAGCGCGAGCGAGATCCTCGACGCCGTCGATGCCCTCGGCACAAAGATCGTTTATCTCTCCACCTACCAAAGAGTTCAAAGGATTATTTATGGTCAAGCTGCGCGCTCCGAAACGCTGTATGGCCTCGGCTACGCTTGGATCAACAGCCTTCCGTCGGAGTCGGCGGTCGTCGACGAGGATACGGGCATCGTAGACAACGACGCGGCCGACGGTCTCAAAGGTGCCCTCGGCTTCATCGAACAAACCCCGACCCCCGAAGACGGAACTCTCACCCTTGGTTATTACAACCAATGGGAAGCGGCCTCGCCGAGCTCGGCGAACTGCGTCTATCCCACCGTCTCCGACAAGGTTGACTTTTGTGACCTCGACGACGACCCATTTACGACGCCGGATTACGCGCTCTTTTGGGTCGATGCCATCGCCGTCTACGCCTCGTCCCTCGTTGCGCTCATAGAGAGTACGAAAAACGTGTCGTCGATCCACGACCCTGCGGTGGCTGTCAACGCCATCCTTAGCCGCGAAAATCTCGAGGGCGCTACTGGCTCTATAACGCTCGACGCTTCGGGCGGCCGCCGCGGCAACTTTCGAGGCCTCAACTTCCGCGTCAAGCAGAGCGTCACCACGAGCCGCCGTCGGCTCATCGAGCTGTCTTCGGAAAGCGCCTCTTACCAAGAAATAGGGACGTATTTTTCGGCCGTCGACGTGTTCAACGTTACGGCCGACGTCTATTTTCCAGGAGACACGACAACACCTCCAGCGGACAGCGACCCTGCCGCGACCAGCAACAATAAGAAGTCGTCGGACTCCTTGCGGCAATACATTCTCTGGGCCGTTTATGCGCTCGTCGCTTTCCTCGTCGTCGCCGTCGTCTTCATCGCCTACTTGGTGAAAAAGAATCGGAAGAAGCGAAAAACGCCCGACATTTACATTGCCGTACGCGGCTACAAAATCAGCGAGCGCGGCTACGTGCTCGCCGATGGTATCGCGCCGGAGATGTCACCTCGCGATGATCCGCCCGTGTATTTAGAGGAAAGCACAACATTAGTTATGGAACCCAAACCCCGGGCCTATTTCATAGACCGATGGGAATTTTGTGAAGATGATTCGTGCGCGATGAATCAATCGAGCGACTGCTGGGAAAACGACGACGACTTGTGTGCGCCTCGCGACTCGAATCTCGGTTCTCCGGGCCTCGGTTCTCCGGGCCTCGGTTCTCCGGACCTCGGTTCTCCGTGGCGGTACTACGCCGACAAAGACCAGACCGAGCTTTCGCACAGCTACCGCTACTGGCTCCATTCGAAGCACGCTCGCGCTGCCGCGGCCTCTCCTTCGGCGGGTCTGACTCGGGTGTCAAGCAATGCTTCTTCTGCGACCAACAAGCATATGGTCTCGCTCGGCACCTACGAAGTGAACATGCGCGATATGCTCCACGTTGACAGAAGAACTGGGAAGGAACAACGAGTGCGAAAAATTGGAAAAAGGGAAGTGCAGATGCGCTGGTTCTTCGGTGAAACGTGGTACAAGGTCGATGGGTGTTCCCCGGATTTTCTACCAGACTTCGCGTTCAGCGTGAATCTCAAAGGCGACGAGGTCTGGAAACGCTTTCCCCCCGACGCCGAAGCCGAAGTCTCAGAGGCTTTCTGCTACTGGCTTAACAACGATCGCAATGCCTCTGGCCAAATCTACTTTACCGATCACTTTGAGCTCACTCGGGCATCGGATGCGAACGCGCGAACTGGCTATGTCATCGACTTTGTCGAGATGATGCAGACCAAGTTATCGTCGTTTTTCAAACGAAAACTCGCGGTCGTCGTCGTGCCCGCGAACGTCGCACTTCCGGCATTGGTTGAAGAGGCCAAGGGGGAAGATTTAGTGGAATCAGAAACAATGACTGTCGACGTTACCGAATACACCGAGGTGCCATATGAACTTCGTGGAAAAGACTTAATCGAGGAGCTCGTGCGCGGCGACCTCATCGCGGTTAAACCCAATCACAAGCCGTTAGATTTGGGGACCACCCATGGCGTCTGGGGTCGCGGAGCCGTCGTCGGCAGTACTGCCAAAGGCTGGTTCCCGATGGCGTGCGTCGACTTCAAGCCGCTCGAGAAACGCGTCGACACCCCGACGCTCTGGACGCTTAACGAGAAGGAGCACGTCCTCGACAAAGACTTAGACCGCGTCGAATGGGAGGACATCGTCGAAAGGCTCCCCAAGCTCGACATCGTCAGCATCACCCGAATTCAGGACCGTATTCGCTGGCGTGCCTACAACGCGGCGCTCAACAGTATACGCGAAGAAATCGACCGCGGCCCCTTGGTAGAAAATGTCCTCGGATACGCGGTCGACTGCGTCCTCGAGCATTGCCCTGTGTTCCACGGTACCGACCACGATAAGGCCGAGGCCATCACGAACACGGGCTTTGAACCACAACTTGCTGACCTAGGAAGCAAGTTAGGCCGCGGCTCGTACTTTGCAATAGAGCCCGCCCTCGCAGAGTTGTACGCGCATCCCGACGACGACGGCGTCTGCAACATCTTTGTCTGCCGCATTATCACTGGTTTCACAACCGAAGGTAAACAAGGAATCTCGGAGCCTGAGCAAGGTTATCATTCTACCACTGACGATAAACAAGCTATCTTCTGTATCTTCCACAAGACCCATGCCTACCCGCTCTACCGCGTGAGATTCAAATACGTCTTTGAACGTCAAGATACCTACTAGCGCCTGTTGCTGAGAGACGAAATTCCTTGAAGCTCTGGTCTGCATCTTCCCGCCTCCGAATCATTGATTGATTGATTGCCACTGCACATCGTTCCCCGGCGTTGATCGCGTAGGCTTATTCGTTGTATGTAAAGCCACGCCCTCCTGGGGGATCTTGCTCCTGATGTCCTCGATCTTGACGATCATTTTTTTTTGTCATCTCCATCGCATACGCTTGGTTCTCATCTCTGTCTACCTTTTTTTTCATTCGTTCATTGAAGGCTTTTATCTTTCTCCTCAATAACGCGCGTGCTCCTGTTCGCACCCCCACCCCTCTTAGCAGTCGACTTAAAAAAACCCAATTCGACCACAAGCCGGTATTTCCTCGCGCTCTTCGAAAACGGCTAGGACAAAAACGCAGCAGGACCGATCGCGACATGCAGCGTTGCTACCCTGCTTTCTTATACCTCGTCTTCATACCTGAAACGGCGGTGCGCCTTTCCATGAATGTGACAAAGGGAGAAGAGGAGGGGCCTAGTTTCCCGTACATTGTTCGAGATTCTGGACAGAGTGGTATTACTTGAAATTATAAAGAACGAGGAGGAGGGGAAGGAGGACTAGTATGACAAGTGAAATTGTGTTTGGGCACCTTAATTTTTAATGGAAACGCACTACATACTGCCACCGTCGTAATGTCGGCACCATCTTCCTTAGCCTTCGAGTGTGTATCTCGGTCTCCGCAAGCCTGAATCTGACAATGGTCACGACTCGCTAAAAAGCACTCGTACCCGTCGTCATTCGTGCTTTGGAGCTATTAGACGGTGATGGTGTTGTCTTTCCATGCCACGCGATTGGTCGGTGATGCCACGGCGACAAAATCGTGCTCCCACGCGAGTTGAATGACGAATTCATTCATTTTAAGAGTGATTGAGTGGTCAAGTGATTGAAGGCCCTGTCGCAAGATGTCCGAAGTGAGTGCGAGGAAACTCTGGTTGGTTAAGATTGGCAGAGCACGCGGTGCACGCGGCGATTTTTCTTTGCAGAGACGGAATCTCGCGGCCTGATCGGCTTTCAGAACAGAGAGCCAACCGGATTCCGTAGTCGCAAAAGCAGGGTGTCATCTCCCAGGTACGCGCGCACTCGACCCCTCGACGCCATTTTTGGGTCGTCGCCAACGGGGGCCAGTGTCGGGTCGTGTCCTCGTAATAAATGAGATTGTTGTGTACCGTTTAAGGTGATGAAGATACACTCGCTGTTGCGCCATTGCAGTCGAACGTCGCTTCACCGCGTTGTGGCACACAAGCATTAACTATAGCGCAATGGCTATAGTATAGACATGTGAGTTTGTCTTTAAATGTCGACTGTGCTAAGACATGCGTGCATACGAGGCGTAGGCTATTAATCCCAGCTCCGACAAAAAAAAACGTTTTGGCAGGCGGTGTCGCGCATTCGAAATATGTCTGCAAGCAGAGGGACAACGAAAGCGTGAAAGACAAAATTATTCTCTAGTAGCAGTTGGTAGATATTATTATGGGAGCAAGTGCAACCCAAGATTGAGTGGCTTGGCGAAAGATGGGACATCCCTTGTGGCTCGTGTTGATTGTCGGATCGGCCTGGGAGGCGCCGACACCTTTGGCGAGAAAGAAAGTGGTCTCGGGTCGAATCGAGGTGTACGACACGACGCTGCGCGACGGGACCCAGGGTGAGGGGGTGTCGGTGTCGTGCGAGGACAAGCTCGCGTACGCGCGGCAGGCGAGCAAGTTCGGCGTGGATTATATCGAGGCCGGATGGCCGGGGTCTAACCCAAAGGACGCCGAGTTCTTCAGGCGGAGCGGGGAACTGGACCCGGAGACGCGGCGTAAGCTGGTCGCGTTCGGGAGCACGCGGCGTAAAGGCGTCGCGGAGGCCGGATCTGACCCGCAGCTCGCGGCGCTCGTGAGGTCGGGATGCCAGACGGTGTGCATAGTGTGCAAGTCGAGTGCCTGGCAGACCGAGGCTATTCTGGGTACGTCGCTCGAGGAGAATTTGGAGATGATATCCAGCAGCGTCGGCTGGCTCGCCGAGCGCGGCGTTCGCGTTCACGTCGACCTCGAGCACTTCTTCGACGGGTACAAGGCGAGCGAGGCGTACGCGGTGGCGTGCTGCCGCGCGGCCGTCGAGGCTGGCGCCGAGGCTCTCGTACTCTGCGACACGAACGGCGGAGCGTTGCCGTGGGAAATCGAGGCGGCGACGTCGGCGACGACGGCTACGTTTCCGTCGGTTAAGGTGGGAATCCACGCGCATAACGACGCCGGGCTCGCCGTTGCCAACAGCCTCGCGGCATGCCGCGCTGGCGCCAAAATCGTCCAGTGCACGACGAATGGCGTCGGGGAGCGGTGCGGGAACGCGGATCTCTGCGCGATCGTCGCGACGCTCCAGCTCAAGGACGTCGGCGGGGCCGCGCCGCCAGAGTGCGAGCTGCGCGACCTGACGCGCTTCTCGCGGTTCGTCGACGAGACCTTGAATCGCGCGCACGCCGACGCCGCGCCCTACGTGGGGGCCTCGGCGTTCGCGCACAAAGGTGGCCTCCACGTTTCTGCCGTCTCTCGAGATCCGCGAGCGTACGAGCACGTCGATCCGAGCCTCGTCGGCAACGCCCAGCGCGTCCTCGTCAGCGAGCTGAGCGGTCGCGCCAATATCTGGACAGCCATCGAGAACGCGGGGCTCGTGGGGTCCTCGGGACGCAACGACGTTCGCTCTTGGCGCGACAGATCGCGCGCTATCCTCGACCGCGTCAAGAAACTCGAGGCGTTGGGCTACTCGTTCGAGGGCGCGCCCGCGTCTGTCCACCTGATGCTGCTCCACGCCTCGCCGGGTTACTGTCTCCCCTTCGCCGTCGCCGACTACTCGGTCACGACCTCGGACTACGACCTCGACTCCTCGGGTCGCGCGCTCAGGAAAAGCGAGAAACTCGCGGCTTCCGAGAACACCGCCCGCGCGACCGTCAAGGTCGTGCTCGCCGGCAAGGACCCGACGCTCGACGTCGCCGAGGGCAACGGCCCGGTCGATGCCTTGTTTTTCGCGCTCCAGCGAGCCCTCGAGCCGACCTACCCGACCGTCGCCAACGTCCGCATCGCCGACTACAAGGTCCGCATCTTGGATCCCGTCAGCGCCTCGCGCGCCGCGACCAGGGTCATGATTACCTTCAAGGATCTCAACACCGCCGCGGTCTGGACCACCGTCGCCGTCGACCGTAACGTCATATCCGCCTCCGCCAACGCCCTCGTCGACGGCTTCGAATTCGCGGTCATCGAGCACGCCGATTTCTGCGTCCTCTGCGACGACGACGACGACGACGACGACGACGATGTGGCGGAGAACCATCATGATGATGATATTGCCACGCCGGCTGTAGACCTTCTCCAGACGGCCAGGTAGGGCCTCGAGTTCTTTTGCTTTCATTTTATTGTCCGTGGGCTTGGGTGGCCACTTCTATAGGGGAAAGAAAAAAAAAACCGGCGCGCACGGGTCCGTAGAAGGAGGAGGAGGTTCTTGCTGCGAGACGAAGAAGTAGCACCGGAGATGGGTGCGTGGTAGCCGAACACCCACCGCGTACGTAATCAAGCCCCAAGGACCACGCACCCCTTCTTCACACTCCGACGCGCGGGTGCGGCAAGAACGAGGCAGCGCGCAGGGCATTCGGGACCTGATGACCAGGCGTTGGATACCTACCTTTCAGCGAGCGATGCAAGATGCGGATGAGGCTCGGGCGAAGGGCCAAAGGATGCTGGTAAAGGAGGAGGAGAAGCGACGCAAGGAAGCGAAGAACGCACCGAGCTGGAAGTGCGGCCCGTGAATGAAACCCTCCACAATCCAAACTCGAGGGCCTGCGGTGCGAACCGCAACACCGTTCACGGATATGATGCCGTGCGCGACACCTCAGCATTTTGTCCAAGCTGGGCGAGAGTTTCTTGGGTACCGTGAGACGCGGAATTTTCAGGATGATTAGCCGACTTTCTTACTCGACGGCTGGGTGGGTTTGTGGCGTATGAGGGATGTGCCTGACGGGCGGAGATAAGTACGCGGCTGGGTGCCATCTTGTTATACTTCAAACGAGACTTGCAGGCGAAGCTGCAGATTCATAAAAAGGCAGACGCGCTGCGGGAACTGAACTCGAAGAGGCACACCGGCGCATCGGCGGCCGGGAGAACACGCGCGACATGACAGAGTACATAGACATGATTGGCCTTACTCTCAACAGCAGGCTTTTTGTGCACCGTATGCTCTGAACATAATGGCGCCGTGGCCGGCCTCGAAGCCCAGAGCTGAAAATCACGTTGGGTCCGAAATTCGCCATAATTTGTGACTGCGTCCATCGATGCAGATGAGAGTACGACAGAGCGCAACTTCGGAGGAAAGCCGTGAATTCCCACTTCAATGAATCCGAGATACACGTCGCCGCTGCGTGGCTTCGCAGACTGAAGCAGCGTCGCAGCAGGCCATTGACGTCGGGGTCGCTGCCGCAAACGTCGGGGTCGCTGCCGTAATACGCGGTCTTTTTCGAGGCCATGCGGAATATCCTTCGTGCGGTTATTCACGTGGCGAAGCACGAGCAGTCCTTTTCATCGATGAAAAAGACACTCTTGTTGCTTCATGAGAGCAATGCTGAAATCGGTCAAGGGGAGCACTCACCTAAGTCAGCAGCCCAAATTGTCGAGGTCATCGCGTAGGTCGGCCAGAGGCAAATCACGAACTTCCTCAAAGCTTGCGATCCCATCATACGCCATCGCCCGCGTGTGACCCTCAAGGCAGACTAGGCGACCATCCTATGTCGCCAGTTTGAATTGATAAACGGTCGCGTCAATGCCTTTTGCACGCCGGTTGTGTTGCACCAATGTCCTTGGCACGCCAATTGTGTTTGCATCTTGAGAGACCAAGGCCATTGGCACCGGCGACTACACGGACTTTGAAGGTGGCTCGTCGCCTTAAGCCGGCACTTTGGTGTGCTTAAATTTTCTGTGAGAACGCCTGAGACTACGGCATCAGCCTTTTCGAAGAGCAGCGCCTTCGCGAGTCGAAAAGGAACGTCTCTCGCTTCGAGGTGAGCAACTTCCCGGGGCATGGTCAGGGTATTTCGGAGCAGACCCGCGTCTTTTGCTTCGACGGCGAGTTTGTTGACAACGGCGCCGGGCCTAGCTGCGTCGAGTTTCTCATCAAGGATCATGTGAATGGCTACGACGTTGTGGCGGCTGAAATTTCTCAGGATCCCGCGCAGATCTCGCCAAGACAGCGGGAAATGACACCGTTGAGGGCAACTACTTGGCCAAGATCCACGCTCATATCAAGGCCGTCTCCCCGCACTTCTCTCAATCGCCCAGGCGCTTAGGCGGAATGCATTGCAAGCAGCTTGGTGTCGAGTGGAAAGAGTTTGGGTACCTCTTCGAGGTCCGTTTTGTGGCATCCGAGACTCGAGTGCTTCGCCACTTTCTGACTGATCCACCAGCCATTGTGCTCTTCCTCAAGCGGGAGCTCGCTGGCGCTGCCGACGGCAATGTCAAAAGTGAGATTCGAGGCTGGCTCCGGGGTATCGCGCAGTTTAAATTTGTCTGCACTTTAGTCAGTCAACTTGACATTGACGAAGCGCTCGCGAAGTTTGAAGTCCGGGTCCAAGGCGACTCAAGCCTCGCGATTCTTATACCAGACTATCGAGACGATCTTTTTGCTGAACTTCGGGCCCTACATGGTCCAGCACGCTAGCAGAATTCTTCCGCAGTTGCTGGCCGGCGAGCTCCATTCAGCTCCCGACACGCACCAGCCGCCAATTGCCGTCACAAGAGACTGAGAACTTTGGTGAGGGGAGCGGCAGTGTCGACACTGACAATGAAGATAAGTCCGCGGTCAACAAGAAGCTCGCAAGGTCGCCAGGCACCGATGTCGAGGTGTGCGCCAGAGGCTGCTTGAACACCAAAAAGCAATTATCAGTACCATCATCGATGACTTATCTCGCCGACTCCCGGAAAATCCTACAATCTTTAAGCTGCGGGACATCTTTGGTTTCAACCGAATGGAGCTGGTGAATGCAAATGTATTTGACGAGGATCATGTTGACGAAGCAATCGACTTGATAGTTCAGCGGTACTCCTCAAACTGGACGCTACCGTCGTCAAAATTGATGCCTTGAAGGTGCGACTTTGGGCTAAAAACATTGCAGCCGATGGTACCATGAGGATACGGCGTATGAGATATGCTCGAAGGAACGTCGGGAGCGTCATCATAAGCCGAACACCTACACGCGCATCGCCGGGCCTGGGAGCATCTTGAAGGCAATTTTTACAACACATCTCGTTATCTGCCGGGATTTTTGCGCAATATCTACAGATCGCTGATTTTTTGCTCAGTTTTTTCGTCCCGTCTTGTGACTTTGAGCAAGTCAGAAGTTACATGACGTTCGTACGGACTCCCTCCGCGATGGCCTCGACTCGTCGACTTTCGCCACCTTGTCTTTCTCGCATTCCACTTGCCGCATCTTCACGAGATCGATCTCGATTTTTTTTTGGTCAGAGCAATGGAACTGTCAAGACACAAGCCCCCGATCAACAAGAACGAAGCCATGTCACGGGTATTGAATGGCCTGCAGTCGCAGGCGTCCTCGACCTCCCTGTTCAAAAAAAAAAGGCACCTGCCCGCTGCCCGTGATGATTTTTGCTGGGTGCGCCAGAAGGCCTTCGAAGACATTGTCATTGATTTATTGAAACCAGCGACGACGACGAGTAGAAATTCGGCAACACACCCTTTTGAGTGATTCTAGCCATCTCTCTTGTCCTCAAACGAACGGCCCTCTGGCGGCTCGGCTTCCTGTCTTGTCCTCACTCACCCCGCTCTGCTCTCGCCTCGCTCAACGCCCTGATCTGCCGCTCGATGTGCCCCCCTCCTGCCCTTTCCCTTTGAGTTTACTACGCGACCTAGAGCCATGCTACGCTGGAGGAGTGAGCAGGGAAACCGAGGGACATCCCACAAGCGTTGACGTGGAGAGCGCTTATGTTCGGCTTGCGCTGAGCCTCCGAGGACGCGCCCAATTTATTTATTTATTTGTTTATTTTACACGGCGAGCTCAGGGATCATTTGCTATCTGGGGGTAGGCCGTCGAGGCGAAAGATGATGTTCGGCGGCTGTTGGAAGCGGCGGAGCTTGGGGGGCTTGGCTCGTGAGAGGAGAGACGCTCGATTTTCCCGGGATGCGGCGAACGCTGCGGCGGCGCGGCGCCTCGCATCCCGCACCTCGTGCGGCTCCGTGAAGGAGGGCACCCGCGCGTCCCGAGCAGCAGGTAGGTCGCGGCGCAGCTGTTCCGGAGCGCAGTCGAAGGCGTAGCCAAAGGCGCGGATGTCGTCGTCGTAGACCGCTGCGACGGCAAGAGACGCGTTGCGCGTGAACACGGGGCAATGATGATGCCTCGACAGAGGAGGGTTCACGAAGGCGAGCGCGTTCGTGCGGTTGACAAAGGTATCGAGGCGCGTGACACGCAGCAAGGTGCGCATCGGGTCTTTGGAACGAAAAAAAATATCTTCGAACCTCACGACGGTGTCGACGAGTTTGTCGCCCGTGCGGACGTCGACGATATAGTCAAGCATCGGGAAGAAGTGCGGGACAAGGGTGGCAGCCAAGGCGAGGCCGCCCGACTCGGCCAAGTGCGCAAAGTCGGCGAAGCCGCCGAGCCACGTTCCGAAGAACTTGTCCGAGGCGAAGGGCGACGTCGTCGAGATGGAGGTGAGATGGCGGAAGGCGCTCGCGGCGCGCCCAAACGGTGATCGCACGATGGCGATGGTTTTCGGCAACGACGGCTCGCACCAGGCGAGCTGCGATGCTGTGAAGTGGCGCGACTGCGCGAGGGGCGGGTCGTCGAGCAGGAGCGCGTAGAGCTGCCTCGTCGACGTTCCGGCGGTGCGCGGTACGTGAACGAGCGCGGTAGGCTTGCGCCGCCATCGCGCGAGCTCGGCCTCGACGAGCGGGCACAGGTTTGGGTCGCGGTGGTAGTACGAGTGGCGGTACCACCCGAGGACCGCGGGCAGCCGGTCCACGGCGAGCTCCTCCTGCGCGAGCGTCGCCAGCGTGCCGCACACCTTCCACGCCGAAGATCCGCACATATCGCGGGCCGTCGCCAGGACGTCCATCGCCGCTCTGGGATCATCCTTCCGAATAGCGTAAGCCACGCAGAGCTCGATTGATTCGTGCTCGTCGACGCATGGCGCGAGATTGGCTGCGCGGACGAGCTCGCGGTTCCTGGCGGTCAGCCGGAGCGTCCGGCAGCGGCCCGCGGCGCAAACGCGCGTCGTATCGGGCGGCCCGAAAAGGAGCGTAAGATTGATGCGGCGGTTGCGGTAGCCCGGCTTTTGGCGGAAGGGCTGCGTCTCGTGGAGGAGCGCCGAGTCGAAGATCACACATCTGTTGCGCTCGTAGGGCACGACGAGCGCTCCGGTGCGTTTATTATATTCACCGCGGCTCTCGTTGCGCAGGTGCGCGCGCATGCGGTCGACCGATTCGATGCCGTTCCAGTCGCCACCCGTGCCCTTTCTCGTGCGATGTACGATGAGTCCGCCGCCCTCTTCGATTGCGTCGTCGGGCGTGAGCCAGACGTTTACGTTGACCGTCGCGGCGTCGGCGTGAACGTCGATGCGACCCCGGTCGTCGTACTTGTAGACCCACGCGTTGGAAAGCTCGAGGTCGCCCACGACGCGCGGCATGGATGCCCGGAGCTCCCTGACGAGCTCGAGGAGCCACTCGGGCCAGAAACCGTCGTCGACGTACGCTCCGAGATATCCCGGTTTGACGTCCCAGAAGACCGTCGCACTGAGGCACCACTCGTAGAGGCCTTCGAGAGCGTCGCTCGACAGGCACTCGTCGACGACCACGGCGTCGTGCTTCAAAAATTCGTCCTCGACGGCCGCGGCGCGCTTTAAAAAAGTAGACGAAAGACAAGAGCGCGCTGTTGCGGCCTTTGGAGGTAAGTACAAGAGGGCGTTGTGGGCGCTCCAGAGCGAGGCGTAGGTCCAAGCCGACAGAGCGTGCATCTGGTTATAGTCGGAGGCGAGCGGCGCGGCGGCGCGGTCGAGGGCATTGGCGAGCGCGAGGAAGTCGTCCGGCACTTTCCCCGACTCGACCAGGTACCGGAGTTGCTCGGCGTCGTGGCGTAGCTTGAACCTCGCCGTCAGGAAGAAGTTCCCGCGCACCTCGAGGCTCGCTGGCCAGGCCCTCGTTTTGGCGGGCAAGCTCAAGGTGCGGTTCACGCGTAGCGTTTTCTGCGTCTCCCGCGCGGTGCTGAACGACTCGTTGACCGCGGCGAGGTACGCCGACCCCGACCCGCCGCCCTGCCACTCGAGCCACGGCGTACCGCGGTGCGCCCGCACGCGCTGCCCGTGCGCGAGAATGGCCTCGCCAAGCACGTCGCCGACCACCAGGGGTGGCTGCACCAGCAGCAGCAGCAGCATCGTAACGCCTTGTGTTTTCCAATTCTTAAAATCAAAAACGAAAAACCGTACTGTACTTGAATTGGGAATCAATCAAATTCAAATCAAAGCCGCATTAAAACTTTCATTATACTACACTGCACTTCATTGTTTTTTTTTCACAAACAGGATTGTTGTATATGGTGTCATTCCTCCGAGCCGTCGTGTTGGTGGTGATGCTATGACGTCGTCGGATCGATTCATCGGGCGTTTCGGCGCGACATGAGGCCAGAGTGGAGCGACTTGACGTCGGCGGTGGCTTGGAGGAGCGTCGCGCGGAGGGCGTCGGAGTCTTGGCCCGAGGGGGATTCGAATGTGAAGGAGAGCTTGTCGAGGTATTGGAGCTTGAGTTTGTGGTCGTCGTCGTTGCGCGAGTAGGAGCCGCCCGTGCGGTTGTGGTAGACGAGGAAGATGAGGTTGTCCTTGGTGAGGGAGATCGCGTCCTTGACGTCGAGGTCAACCAAGGCGATACGGTGGTGGAGGGAAAATTTGGGGCCGGCTTTTTTGGCGAGGAGGAGGAGGTCGTTAAACAAAAAGTAGGTGAGATCAGGGTTCTCGTCCTTCGGAAAGGAAAGGGGTCCGCGGGCAAGGAAGCGGCGCGCGGGAGTGACGAGAGTGCCGAGGTCGGGGCTCGCGTCGAAGCATTCGGTGTATATCTGGACGACCTTTGCCATTTCCGAATCCGAGGCGACGCCCTCGTTGACCGCCTCGCAGGCCGTCCTCACGCCCTCGAGGGCCTTTTCGAGGCGCGTCTTGGTGTCGCCCGTCACGTGCTCGCGCAACGCCTCGAAGAGGAGCGGGTATTTGCAGAGTCGTTGCACCGGCTTGATCAGGAGCGACGGCAGCTCGGGCTTGGCCTTGCGGTACTTTGCGAGCTTGGGCGACGACGACACGAACTCGAGGCCCTTGTGATAGCCCTTGCAGTAGACCGTGTAGGCGCGAAGGAAGGGGGCCATCTCGACGAAGACCCTCGCGTGTGCCGCGACGGCCTCGGCGATGTCGTCGCGCTGCGCGGCCTCGAGGTTGCTCGCGAGCATCTTGTGGATCTCGTACAGTTCCTTCAAGTTCCCGAACACGAGGGCCATTTCCTCGCGGCTGAGGACGGTCGCGCACGCTTTCATGTGCGTCTCCACGAGCATGCGGAGGTCGTTGACGTAGGTGCGCTCGGTCTCGTCGATTTCGGCAAGGCGCATGTGCCGCTCGGACGACGCCCGCGGCGGCATTCTTGACGGGCTGCTCTTGCGCACGCTCCCGACTCGCATCGCCGTCCTTCCTTTTGAAGAATTATACAATTTGGCAGCGGTCACAGAAAACAAGGACCCTACTATCTTTTCGGCGGCGTCCGTTGAGTCGTAGCCGTCGTTGCGGCGCGCACGGCAGCGGCGACTTCCGCCTCGCGGCTCGTCGCGGCCAGGAGCTCGCGGCGAAGCACGTGGGCCTCGCGCGTCTTGGCCTCGAGACTCTCGCGACACGCCGCCAGCTCGCGCCGGAGGTCCTCGTCCACGCCGGATGTCGTCGCCGTCTTCTCCTCGACGCGGCGTCGGGCGGCATCGTTGGCAGCGAGGGCCGCGCGGAGCTGGTCCTCCAAGAGGGGTTGGAGCTCGGCGAGGGCGTTCTCGCGCGCGGCGGCAACGCGGGTCCTCGCGTCCCTGAGGGCCACGTCGTAGCTCACCGCGAGGTCGGCCGCGCGTCTGTCGGCCGCGTCGGCGGAACGCGAGAGCGCGTCGAGCTCGCGCTTGAGGCGCGAGACGTCGGCCCGGGCCTCGTCGCGGCGGCGCTCGGCCACCTCGGCCCGCCGTCGCCGGTCGGCCTCCCTTGCCTCGAGGGCCGCGTGGCGCGCCATCGCGCCGCGCGCGGTGGCCTCGAGGATGGCACACCGAGCCTCGAGGCAGCACGCGACGGCCGCGCGCCGCGCGCGCTCGGCGTGAAAGGCCGCGGCGGCAGCGGCCTCCCGCGCGACGGCCGTCGCCCGGTCCAGCCGTTTCTCGCGCCGCAGCCTGGCCACCTCGCGTCTGGACCGCTTCTCGCGCCGCGCGAGCTCGCGGAGCTGCCCGTTCGCGCGGCGCGCCTCGCGACCGGCCTCGGCGACCAGTGCTGCGTCCCGGCGCTCGAGCTCGGATCGGGTGATATCGAGCCACCGCCGGTCGCGGGCCAGCACGGCGCGCGCGACGGCGGCCGCCACCTCGGGCACGGCCTCGATTGTTGTTGTTGTTGTTGTTGTCGTCAATAAGTTTTTCGTCTCCACGTCGGGCGGGACGCGACGCGCGACCGGAAATGAAACCGGAGAAAGCGCGACCTCGCACTCGAGCGCGCGATTCGCGCACGCCGCCGCCGCCTCGACGGCCCCCCGCAGGCCCGACCGGTGGCTCGCCCGTTCGGCTCGCGCCGCCGCGAGCGCCGTAGCGAACCTCGCGCGGTCGATCTCCCGCCGCGACCGCAGCCGCCGGACCTTCTTGGCGAGGCCCTCGCTCCGCTCGCGCCAGTCCCGCGCCTCGCGCGCCGCCGCCGCGCGCGCCGCCACCTCCGCCGCGAGCGAGCTCTCGGCCCACCGCAGGGACCTGCTGATCTCCGACGCGAGCAACGGCGGCACCTCCATATTTGGAAAAATTGATATTACTTGTACTAACCCGCGTGCTCGTGGAAGGCCATTTTAAGGGAGGGGGCGCCACGCGGGGATGCCCGGTGCTTGGTGAAGATGTAGATCGTGGGGCCCCCACCCTCGAGGGCATGGACGTCGAGCCCCCACGCCACCACGGGCTGATCCCCTTTCGTCGTCGTCGTCGTCGTCGTGAGGCCGTCGATGACCGGCCGGAGCCAATCATCCATCCCGTCGACGAGGTGGTGGGAGCACACGACGAAGCGCCCACCGACGCGCAGGACGCGGCTGACCTCGGCGCAGGCAGCTTGGACCGCCGCGGCCCCGCCGCAGATCATGGCGTCTATAGTACCCTTGTCGACGACGACGTCAAACGTCGACGCTCCAAAGCGCAGCGCCCGGACATCGTCGCAATAAACCTCGATCTCCAAGCCCCGCGTCTCGCGCCGCAGCGCCCTCACCGCCTTCTCGACGATATCGACGCCCACGAGACGACCCCGGTGCCCGTCTCTCCTCAAATCGGCGAGGAACAGCGAGGTCCCGCACCCCATATCAAGGACAGCCGAGCCTCTCCTCACGAAGCCGAGCAACGGCCGAATCGACGCGAACGATACGAACCACTCGAACCGCGAGTCGTCCGCGGCGTACCTCTCACCCCAGTATCCAGGGCACTCGTACTTATTAATCGCGGAGGAGGCCATAGTGTCTGTCTGTAAATGCCATCTAGGGTAAGGTATTTTCATTTTCTCGACGCTAAACCCTCTTTCCTTGTCTCCTTCCTCGTTCCCAAGACTTATTATTCCTGGAACGACGACGATCCGTTGCACATGGCGCGGGACGAAGCGAACGCCGAGTACGCGTTGCTCGAGGAGGAGGAGGAGGAGGAGGGGTTGCGACACGAGATTTCCGCGTTTTTGAAATTAGTGTGGCCCGTCGCGTTAACGTCGATCATCGAGTTCGTGCCGTCGCTCGTGTCGGTGGCCGTTGTGGGTCGTTTCTGCGACAGGAACGCCCTCGACGGCGCGGCGCTGGGGACCATGTACTTCAACATCGCGGCGCTTTCTATCGGGCTCGGGCTGACGACGGCGATGGACACGCTCGCACCGCAGGCTGTGGGCGCGGGCAAGAACAAGCTGCTGGGCGTGTACGTTCAGCGAGGCGGACTGGTGCTCGGCGTGCTCTTGGTGCCGATCGCTTGCGCGGGAACCTTCGCCGGAAGCATTTTGAGGGGCCTCGGCCAGCCCCCCGAGGTCGCGCACCGCGCGGGCGAGTACGTCCGTTGGTCGCTGCCGTCACTCCCGTGCTTCTGGGCCTTCGAACTCGTCCGCAAAGTGTTTCACGCGTTTGGAATAGTGAGTGTCGCGTCGTCGCAACGTGAAAAGTATCCAGGTCCGGCCGCTCGTGTGGATCGGCGTCGCGAGCACCCTGAGCCACTGCGTCCTCGCGTACGCCCTCGTCGCCACCGATTGGTTTGTCGCGGACCTCGGCTTCGCGGGCGCCGCCGTCGCGCGCAGTTGTTCGATGTTTGTGGCCCTCGCCTCGCTCTGCGCCTACTCGGCCTTCTCGGGCCTCTCGGAGAAATGGTGGCCCGGGGTCGTTCCCTTGAGCATCCTCACGCGCGACGTCGCCACCTTCCTCCGTCTCGGCGGCGCCGGCTGCGCCGCGATCTGCTTCGAATGGTGGGCCTTCGAGATGCTCGCCTTGTTCGCGGGCTTGCTCCCGAAACGCCCCGACGTCTACATCGGGGCCCACGCGGTCCTTTTCAACCTCGCCGCCCTCTTCTACATGGGTCTTTCGGGCTGCGCCGCCGCCGCGAGCGTCCGTACGGGCCTCGCCCTCGGCGCCGGCGACGCCCCCCGCGCAAAGCGCGCCGTCGCCGTCTCCCTCGCTTTCGCTCTTTTCGTCGGTGCCGCCAACGCCGTCGCACTTTTCGCGTGCCGAGACGTCCTCCCGGGCTTGTTTGCCCGCGACAACGCCATCCGCCACGCCGCCATGATCGCCATGCCTGCGCTCAGCGTCTACCAGGTCTTCGACGCCTGGAACGCCGTCAGCGGCGGCGTCATGCGCGGCGCGGGCAGACAGGAAACACCCGCCTTCATCATGCTCGCGGCCTACTACATCTTCGGCATCCCCGCGGCCCTCGTTCTCGCCTTTGCCCGCGACTATAGACTCGTCGGTCTCTGGCTCGGCCTCACCTTTGGCCTCGTCATCGCCTCCGTGATGCTCGGCTATGGCCTCCTCACCCTCGACTGGCCCACCCTCGTCATCGAAGCGAGGGAACGCGCGGACGCCCACGCCCGCCGCATCTCCTCGGACGACGACCACGCGGACCGCCTCGGCCGCGACACCGTCGTCAGTACTGGCGTCAGTCTCCCCGACTTCGACGACGATGGTGATGATCACGATAATGATCTTCATCATCATAATCGGAAACTCGACGACTTTGATGAAGAAGATATTGCCGTCTGCTAATTACTTTTTTAGGATCCCCTTTCGTCGTCATATACGCGCGCAGTGCATGCGTGCACACGCACCGAGGATTCGTGTCCTGTAAAGCTCTTGCAGAAAAAAGGCCCCCGTCGGCACTGCGTTGAATCAAGGTTGAAATCTTATGGCTCCCTGGACGGACGGACGGACGGACGGACTTCCGCGAATCTACTATCTATAACTCGAGGTAAAAAAAAATCCTCACGCCCGAGGTCTTCGTCCTTATCTTCGGGACTCTGGGTCCCGAAGAACTAACTATCTGCGACGCGCCTTTGTATTCTTTGCGCTTAGCAAGATGAGCACGACGACACTCGGGATATTAAGTGTAATTATGTAGTTCATCCTAGACGAGCCCCGAACCGTGCGCACATATCTGTTTCCTATTATGCTAGAGGGTACCTGCGGGCTCTCCTCCTCGTCAGATCTGCGATCGCTCGCCTCGCATGTGCGAGTTCACGCTGGGTGCTCGCGAGTGACGATTCGAGAGCGTCAACACGCGTGTGCAAGCTACGGAAAGCCTCCACGAGCAACGGACCGACCGCGTCGACTTGTAGTGAGCGCCAGCCCTTCGAGTCCTCGTAAACAATCTCCGGAAACACCCCCGCGACTTCTTGGGCAATAAACCCGAAATGGGTAGCGTTGTCGGGCGACGTTTCGTTCGACCACTGGTAACTCACGCCGCGTATATCGAGTAGTCGTTGTGATCGCGACTCCAGGGACGTGATATTGCGTTTTAATCGGACGTCCGACGACGTCACAAAACTCGTCGCGGTTACTTGCGACGTGCTCGTCACTCCAGCAACAGTGAGCGTGCCGGCGCTTGCCGTAATTGATCCTGTGCTCGTGATGTGAGCCGCCTCCGCAGCATTCGCTACTGTTAATGCAGCGGTACTCTGAATCCCAGCCGCATATAAAGTGCTCGTGCCAGTCACGGCAGCGGTGCTCGTAATTCCAGCAACTGCGAGAGTGCTCGTGCCAGTAACAGCGGCGGTACTTGAGATGCCAGCAACTGTCAGGGTCCCAGCGCTCGCAGTAATCGAGCCTCCGCTCGTGACGTGCGCCGCTTCCGCGGCATTGGCGACAGTCAATGCCGCTGTACTTTGAATGCCGGCTGCGTAGAGAGTGCTTGTGCCAGTCACCGCCGCGGTGCTCGTAATGCCGGCGACTGCGAGCGTACTTGTACCAGTTACGGCAGCAGTACTCGTGATGCCTGCTACGGTTAGAGTCCCGGCGCTCGCGGTAATTGAGCCTCCGCTCGTGAGATGAGCGGCTTCCGCAGCGTTGGCAACAGTCAATGCCGCGGTACTTTGAATGCCGGCTGTGTAGAGAGTACTTGTGCCAGTCACCGCCGCGGTGCTCGTAATACCGGCGACGGCGAGCGTGCTTGTGCCAGTGACGGCGGCAGTACTCGTGATGCCTGCTACAGTAAGAGTCCCGGCGCTCGCGGTGATCGAGCCTCCGCTCGTGAGATGAGCGGCTTCGGCAGCGTTGGCAACAGTCAATGCCGCTGTACTTTGAATGCCGGCTGCGTAGAGAGTGCTTGTGCCAGTCACCGCCGCGGTGCTCGTTATACCGGCGACGGCGAGTGTGCTTGTACCAGTCATGGCGGCAGTACTCGTGATGCCTGCTATGGTAAGAGTCCCGGCGCTCGCTGTGATTGAGCCTCCGCTCGTGAGATGAGCGGCTTCCGCAGCGTTGGCGACCGTCAATGCCGCGGTACTCTGAATTCCGGCCGCAAACAACGTACTTGTGCCAGTCACCGCCGCGGTGCTCGTAATACCGGCGACGGCGAGTGTGCTTGTACCAGTGACGGCAGCAGTACTCGTGATGCCTGCTACGGTTAGAGTCCCGGCGCTCGCGGTGATCGAGCCTCCGCTCGTAAGATGAGCGGCTTCAGCAGCGTTGGCGACCGTCAATGCCGCTGTACTTTGAATGCCGGCTGCGTAGAGAGTGCTTGTGCCAGTCACCGCCGCAGTGCTCGTAATGCCGGCGACTGCGAGCGTGCTTGTACCAGTGACGGCGGCAGTACTCGTGATGCCTGCGACGGTTAGAGTCCCGGCGCTCGCGGTGATCGAGCCTCCGCTCGTGAGATGAGCGGCTTCAGCAGCGTTGGCGACAGTCAATGCCGCCGTACTCTGAATTCCGGCAGCAAACAACGTGCTTGTGCCAGTCACCGCCGCGGTGCTCGTAATGCCGGCGACTGCGAGCGTGCTTGTGCCAGTGACGGCGGCAGTACTCGTGATGCCTGCGATGGTAAGAGTCCCGGCGCTCGCGGTGATCGAGCCTCCGCTCACGAGATGAGCGGCTTCCGCAGCGTTGGCGACAGTCAATGCCGCGGTACTTTGAATTCCGGCCGCAAACAACGTGCTTGTGCCAGTCACCGCCGCGGTGCTCGTAATGCCGGCGACGGCGAGTGTGCTTGTACCAGTGACGGCGGCAGTACTCGTGATGCCTGCGATGGTAAGAGTCCCGGCGCTCGCGGTGATCGAGCCTCCGCTCGTGAGATGAGCGGCTTCCGCAGCGTTGGCAACAGTCAATGCCGCGGTACTTTGAATTCCGGCCGCAAACAACGTGCTTGTGCCAGTCACCGCCGCGGTGCTCGTAATGCCGGCGACTGCGAGCGTGCTTGTGCCAGTGACGGCGGCAGTACTCGTGATGCCTGCTATGGTAAGAGTCCCGGCGCTCGCTGTGATTGAGCCTCCGCTCGTGAGATGAGCGGCTTCCGCCGCGTTGGCAACAGTCAATGCCGCTGTACTTTGAATGCCGGCTGCGTAGAGAGTGCTTGTGCCAGACACCGCCGCGGTGCTCGTAATTCCAGCTATTGCAAGAGTGCTTGTACCAGTCACGGCAGCAGTAGTCGAGATGCCAGCAACTGTAAGAGTCCCAGCACTTGCTGTGATCGAGCCTCCACTGGTCAGATGCGCCGCTTCCGCAGCGTTGGCCACAGTTAATGCAGCCGTGCTCTGAATGCCGGCGGCATACAATGTGCTTGTGCCAGTTACGGCAGCAGTGCTCGTAATGCCGGCGACTGCGAGCGTGCTTGTACCCGTGACGGCAGCAGTACTCGTGATGCCTGCGATGGTAAGAGTCCCGGCGCTCGCGGTGATCGAGCCACCGCTCGTGAGATGAGCGGCTTCCGCTGCGTTGGCGACAGTTAATGCCGCTGTACTCTGAATTCCTGCAGCAAGCAATGTGCTTGTACCAGTGACGGCGGCAGTACTCGTGATACCAGCAACTGCGAGCGTGCTTGTACCAGTGACGGCGGCAGTACTGGAGATGCCTGCCACTGTTAGAGTCCCGGCGCTCGCAGTGATAGAACCTCCGCTCGTGAGATGCGCCGCTTCAGCAGCGTTGGCGACAGTCAATGCCGCTGTACTCTGAATTCCGGCCGCAAACAACGTGCTTGTGCCAGTAATGGCTGCAGTGCTCGTGATACCGGCGACTGCGAGCGTGCTCGTGCCTGTGACGGCAGCAGTACTCGAGATACCTGCTACTGTTAGAGTCCCGGCGCTCGCTGTGATCGAGCCTCCGCTTGTGAGATGAGCGGCTTCAATAGCGTTGGCGACAGTCAATGCCGCTGTACTTTGAATCCCTGCTGCGTACAGAGTGCTCGTGCCTGTCACGGCAGCAGTACTTGTGATTCCAGCAATCGCAAGCGTGCTCGTGCCTGTCACGGCGGCCGAACTTGCGATGCCTGCGACTGTGAGAGTACCCGCGCTAGCCGTAATCGAGCCTCCACTCGTGATATGAGCAGCTTCCGCAGCGTTAGTAACAGTCAATGCTGCTGTGCTTTGAATACCGGCGGCATACAGCGTGCTTGTGCCAGTAACAGCAGCAGTGCTCGTAATGCCGGCAACTGCGAGCGTGCTTGTACCAGTGACGGCAGCGGTACTCGCGATGCCAGCGATTGTGAGAGTTCCAGCACTTGCTGTGATTGAGCCTCCGCTCGTGAGATGCGCCGCTTCTGCGGCGTTGGCGACAGTCAATGCCGCGGTACTTTGAATCCCGGCTGCATACAGAGTGCTCGTGCCTGTAACGGCGGCTGTACTCGTGATACCGGCAACAGTGAGAGTCCCTGCACTTGCTGTGATCGACCCCCCGCTGGTGAGATGCGCCGCTTCCAGAGCGCTGGCGACAGTTAATGCCGCTGTACTTTGAATGCCGGCGGCATGGAGCGTGCTCGTGCCAGTCACTGCAGCAGTGCTTGTGATACCTGCAATAGCAAGAGTGCTTGTGCCTGTCACGGCGGCGGTACTCGTTATGCCCGCGACAGTGAGAGTACCAGCGCTCGCCGTGATCGATCCACCGCTTGTGAGATGAGCAGCTTCCGCAGCATTGGTGACAGTTAATGCCGCTGTGCTTTGAATGCCGGCGGCATAGAGTGTGCTCGTGCCGGTTATTGCAGCCGTACTTGTGATACCGGCGACTGCGAGGGTGCTTGTTCCAGTCACTGCGGCTGTACTTGTGATGCCAGCTACGGTTAAAGTTCCGGCGCTTGCCGTGATCGAGCCTCCACTTGTGAGATGCGCCGCTTCCGCAGCATTCGCGACAGTCAATGCAGCTGTGCTTTGAATGCCAGCCGCGTAGACTGTACTGGTGCCAGTCACGGCAGCTGTGCTCGTAATGCCAGCGACAGCGAGAGTGCTCGTTCCTGTCACAGCAGCAGTGCTCGCAATGCCAGCGACTGTCAATGTCCCGGCGCTTGCTGTGATAGAGCCACCACTAGTGATATGCGCTGCTTCTGCAGCATTGGCGACTGTTAACGCAGCAGTACTCTGAATCCCAGCCGCATTTAAAGTGCTCGTGCCAGTAATGGCCGCTGTGCTCGTTATTCCAGCAATTGCAAGGGTACTAGTACCAGTGACTGCCGCAGTGCTCGTGATGCCTGCTACTGTTAGGGTTCCCGCGCTTGCCGTGATCGATCCGCCGCTTGTAAGATGCGCTGCTTCTGCAGCATTGGCTACAGTCAACGCGGCAGTACTTTGAATACCTGCGGCAAACAACGTGCTCGTGCCAGTAACAGCAGCTGTGCTCGTGATGCCAGCAATTGCGAGTGTGCTTGTTCCTGTAACGGCAGCACTGCTCGTTATACCAGCAACAGTGAGAGTTCCAGCGCTCGCCGTGATCGAACCTCCACTGGTGAGGTGCGCGGCTTCTGCAGCGTTAGCGACAGTCAACGCAGCTGTGCTTTGAATACCCGCGGCGTAGAGCGTACTCGTCCCAGTTATTGCAGCGGTGCTCGTGATACCTGCGACAGCGAGTGTACTCGTTCCAGTCACTGCGGCAGTGCTTGCAATACCCGCGACTGTAAGAGTTCCGGCGCTTGCTGTGATGGATCCTCCGCTTGTGAGATGTGCCGCTTCCGCAGCGTTGGCGACAGTCAATGCCGCTGTGCTTTGAATCCCGCCGGCATAGAGGGTGCTCGTACCAGTGATTGCAGCGGTGCTCGTTATTCCAGCTACTGAGAGAGTGCTCGTTCCAGTCACAGCGGCGGTACTTGTGATACCGGCAACGGTGAGGGTCCCTGCGCTCGCTGTGATAGATCCTCCACTTGTAATGTGCGCAGCCTCCGCGGCATTGGCGACAGTCAACGCCGCGGTGCTTTGAATACCAGCGGCGTAGAGTGTGCTGGTCCCCGTCACTGCAGCAGTACTCGTGATACCAGCAACTGTAAGTGTCCCAGCGCTCGCCGTGATCGAGCCCGAGCTTGTGATGTGCGCAGCTTCCGCTGCATTCGCGACAGTCAACGCCGCGGTGCTTTGAATACCGGCGGCGTAAAGTGTACTGGTCCCTGTTATTGCGGCAGTACTCGTAATTCCAGCGACGGTGAGAGTCCCGGCGCTTGCCGTGATCGACCCCGTGCTGGTGACATGCGCAGCCTCCGCGGCATTGGCAACAGTCAACGCCGCGGTGCTTTGAATACCAGCGGCGTAGAGTGTGCTGGTCCCCGTCACTGCAGCAGTACTCGTGATACCAGCAACTGTAAGTGTCCCAGCGCTCGCCGTGATCGAGCCCGTGCTTGTGATGTGCGCAGCTTCCGCTGCATTCGCGACAGTCAACGCGGCGGTGCTTTGAATACCAGCGGCATAGAGTGTGCTGGTCCCTGTCATTGCGGCAGTACTCGTGATTCCAGCGACGGTGAGGGTCCCGGCGCTTGCCGTGATCGACCCCGTGCTGGTGACATGCGCAGCCTCCGCGGCATTGGCGACAGTCAACGCCGCGGTGCTTTGAATACCAGCGGCGTAGAGGGTGCTGGTCCCAGTCACTGCAGCAGTACTCGTGATACCAGCAACCGTAAGTGTCCCAGCGCTCGCCGTGATCGAGCCCGTGCTTGTGATGTGCGCAGCTTCAGCGGCATTGGCGACAGTCAACGCCGCGGTGCTTTGAATACCGGCGGCGTAAAGTGTACTGGTCCCTGTCATTGCGGCAGTACTCGTAATTCCAGCGACGGTGAGAGTCCCGGCGCTTGCTGTGATCGACCCCGTGCTGGTGACGTGCGCAGCCTCCGCTGCATTTGCGACTGTCAACGCTGCGGTGCTTTGAATACCGGCTGTATACAATGTGCTCGTTCCAGTCACTGCGGCGGTGCTCGTAATTCCAGCGACAGTCAAGGTGCCCGCAGCAGCAGTGATAGATCCAGTGCTCGTAATGTGTGCAGCCTCTGCGGCATTGGCTACCGTCAACGCTGCGGTGCTTTGAATGCCAGCGGCGTAGAGAGTGCCTGTCCCCGTCACGGCGGCGGTGCTCGTAATTCCTGCGACAGTGAGGGTTCCAGCGCTCGCCGTGATCGACCCCGTGCTCGTGATATGCGCAGCCTCCGCTGCGTTGGCTACTGTCAACGCTGCGGTGCTTTGAATACCGGCTGCATACAATGTGCTCGTTCCAGTCACCGCAGCAGTGCTCGTTATTCCAGCGACAGTCAACGTGCCCGCAGACGCAGTTATAGATCCAGTGCTCGTGATATGCGCAGCCTCCGCGGCATCGGCTACGGTCAACGCCGCAGTGCTTTGAATACCGGCGGCATAGAGAGTGCTTGTCCCCGTCACGGCGGCTGTGCTCGTAATTCCAGCGACAGTAAGAGTCCCGGCGCTTGCTGTGATCGACCCCGTGCTAGTGATGTGCGCAGCCTCCGCTGCATTGGCGACTGTCAACGCTGCGGTGCTTTGAATACCGGCCGCATACAACGTGCTTGTTCCAGTTAACGCAGCGGTGCTCGTAATTCCAGCGACAGTTAACGTGCCCGCAGAAGCAGTGATAGATCCAGTGCTTGTGATGTGCGCAGCCTCCGCGGCATCAGCTACGGTCAACGCCGCAGTGCTTTGAATACCGGCGGCATAGAGAGTGCTTGTCCCCGTCACGGCGGCCGTGCTCGTAATTCCAGCGACAGTAAGAGTTCCAGCGCTCGCCGTGATCGACCCCGTGCTCGTGATGTGCGCAGCCTCCGCTGCATTGGCGACAGTCAATGCCGCGGTGCTTTGAATACCGGCCGCATACAACGTGCTTGTTCCAGTTACCGCAGCGGTGCTCGTAATTCCAGCGACAGTTAACGTGCCCGCAGAAGCAGTGATAGATCCAGTGCTTGTGATGTGCGCAGCCTCCGCGGCATCGGCTACGGTCAACGCCGCAGTGCTTTGAATGCCAGCGGCGTAGAGAGTGCTTGTCCCCGTCACCGCGGTGGTGCTGGTGATTCCCGCGACGGTAAGAGTTCCAGCGCTCGCCGTGATCGACCCCGTGCTCGTGATGTGCGCAGCCTCCGCTGCATTGGCGACTGTCAATGCCGCGGTGCTTTGAATACCGGCCGCATGCAACGTGCTCGTTCCAGTCACCGCAGCGGTACTCGAAATTCCAGCGACGGTCAACGTGCCCGCAGTAGCAGTGATAGATCCAGTGCTCGTAATGTGCGCAGCCTCCGCGGCATTGGCTACCGTCAGTGCTGCCGTGCTTTGAATGCCGGCCGCATAGAGTGTGCTTGTCCCCGTCACCGCGGCGGTGCTCGTGATTCCTGCAACGGTGAGAGTTCCAGAGCTCGCCGTGATCGACCCCGTGCTCGTAATGTGTGCAGCCTCTGCTGCATTGGCGACTGTCAATGCCGCGGTGCTTTGAATACCGGCCACATACAACGTGCTCGTTCCAGTCACCGCAGCGGTGCTCGTAATTCCAGCGACGGTCAACGTGCCCGCAGTAGCAGTGATAGATCCAGTGCTCGTAATGTGCGCAGCCTCCGCGGCATTGGCTACCGTCAGTGCTGCCGTGCTTTGGATGCCGGCCGCATAGAGTGTGCTTGTCCCCGTCACCGCGGCGGTGCTCGTGATTCCTGCAACGGTGAGAGTTCCAGAGCTCGCCGTGATCGACCCCGTGCTCGTAATGTGTGCAGCCTCTGCTGCATTGGCGACTGTCAATGCCGCGGTGCTTTGAATACCGGCCACATACAACGTGCTCGTTCCAGTCACCGCAGCGGTGCTCGTAATTCCAGCGACAGTCAAGGTGCCCGCAGAAGCAGTGATAGATCCAGTGCTCGTAATGTGCGCAGCCTCCGCGGCATTGGCTACCGTCAACGCTGCCGTGCTTTGGATGCCAGCCGCGTAAAGTGTGCTTGTCCCCGTCACGGCGGCGGTGCTCGTGATTCCCGCGACAGTGAGAGTTCCAGCGCTCGCCGTGATCGACCCCGTGCTCGTAATATGCGCAGCCTCTGCTGCATTAGCCACAGTCAATGCCGCGGTGCTTTGAATACCGGCCACATACAACGTGCTCGTTCCAGTCACCGCAGCGGTGCTCGTAACTCCAGCAACAGTGAGAGTGCCCGCGCTCGCGGTGATAGATCCAGTGCTTGTAATGTGCGCTGCTTCAAGAGCACCCGCTACAGTCAATGCTGCGGTGCTTTGAATACCGGCCGCATAAAGTGTGCTGGTCCCCGTCACTGCGGCGGTGCTGGTGATTCCAGCGACCGTGAGAGTGCCCGCACTCGCGGTAATCGACCCAGTGCTCGTGATATGCGCAGCCTCCGCGGCATTGGCAACCGTCAACGCAGCGGTACTTTGAATTCCGGCCGCGTAGAGCGTACTCGTCCCAGTGACGGCAGCAGTGCTTGAGATGCCAGCGACAGTGAGAGTCCCAGCGCTCGCAGTTATTGATCCAGTACTGGTGATGTGCGCCGCTTCTGCAGCACCGGCGACCGTCAACGCAGCGGTGCTCTGAATGCCACTCGCGTAGAGCGTGCTGGTTCCAGTGATGGCAGCCGTGCTGGTGATTCCCGCGACAGTGAGAGTGCCCGACGAGGCTGTTATCGAGCCGGTGCTCGTGATATGTGCTACCTCGAGGGTCGAGGTACCTGTAATTGCTGCCGTACTCGTGACGCCGGCGACGGTGAGCGTCCCCGAGGACGCTGTGATGGAGCCCGCTGATACGGTTATGGATGCCGAGGTGGTGACTCCGGCGACGGTGAGTGTGCCCGCAGATGCTGTGATGGAGCCCGCTGATACGGTGATGGAAGCCGAGCTTTCGACTCCCGCAACCGTGAGGGTCCCCGCAGAGGCCGTGATGGATCCAGCCGACACGGTAATCGACGCAGAACTTTCGACTCCGGCAACTGTAAGCGTGCCCGAGGAGGCCGTGATGGATCCGTAGACGTAGGTGTCCTGTAAAATCGAGTCTCCGGCGATGACCTCCAATTTGCCTCCATGAATCGTCGCTCCGCCGGCAGTCACGTTCAAACCGCCGCTCACGATGGCGAGACCGCCGGTAACCTCGAGGCCGCCTCTGTTGACGTAAGTTTTGGGTTCACCGCTTATTTGAAAGACGACATCCGTCGTTCCTGGCGCGTTCATAATCGCTTTGAACAAGTCGATGTCCGGCGTGTAATCAGAGGATGTTTCGACGCTCAGGACCGTCCCGTTGTCGTTGTTGCGATTGAGGTGGTAAACGCGAAGCGCCGTTAGGTTGGTATTCTTAACAACCGCGCCGCCGTCGTCGACGTTCAGGCCGTCTTCGTTGATGTCAACGCCGCCTCGTTGTACTACGATGCCGTAGGGGTTGACCACGAGCTTTGTGACGGTCGTCGTGTTCTGCACGTCCAACGCGCCGAGAATCTGCGTCATGCCGTCGCCGCGAATTGAAAACACGGTCGAGGTGACAGTGTCGGAGGCCGACGAATAGCCGGTGCCTAATTGGAGGAAGTAGTACTCGGAACTCTCTCCTCGCACCGCAGCCGCGTCGAGTATGGTTCCCGCGAACGCGGAGCTCGAGGCTATCAGTTGCGCGACGTCTTTGCTTGAATCGCTGTTGATGACGGTGATCCCCGAATCCTCGACAGAGATACCCCCAGAGAAAACCGTCAGTCCACCGGCTTCGATCACGCCGCCGTAGTCCGTGACGGTCAATTTTCGCATGCTAAAATCGCCGTCGCCTCGAATAGCCATTTGTTCCTCTTCGTCGGCAATCACGCGGATAAAATTAAAGTCGGAGGCGGCAGCCTTTTCTGTCCGCAGCGAGATCAAGTCGCCGAGGTAATCGAGGCCGGCGGCGTAGATTTCCATGCCCGGAATGGAATTCGACGCCGACGTCGAGTACGCCGTTTCCGAGCACGCCGTGCCGATGTAGTCGTCGATGCAATAGCACTGGCCGTTGGTGAAGTCGCACTGGCCTCGTCGACTGCAGTAATCGTACTCACGAATGTCGGTGTTCACGAGATCGGTCATGTTGCAGTGCACGGCGGCGCCGGTGCCCGACCTCGCCTTGGAGACGTCGCACGTGAAGTTTGAAATTTCGGGATTGCCCGTATGACTGAAGAAGTTGTTTTCCTTGGGTTGGAGCGGCCACTTGAGGAACGTCACGTTGTAGATCGCCGTGGTCCTGCAAAGTTTGCGAGGCTCTGGTGGTGAGCATGATACCAACGATACCCGTCGAAGGTCGCGTTACATTCGACGTCGTCCACGTTGTCGAGGGCCTCCCACGCAGCTTCGCAGGCCGCCGCGCTTTGCGGTTGCGCCTTGAAGGTTGTCGTGTACCCGAGGAACGCCAAGTTGACCGTGCCGCTCACGTTGCTCGCGTCAGCCGCGCCAATCTCTACCTGCGGCGCTCTTGGTTGTTCTCAGTTCGAGGCGTCGCCTCCCAAAAAAATACGCGCCTTGATTGAGCGGTAATTTTGGTTGATGGTGAGGGGATCGTCCGCCTTGGCGCACATGACTGCGCGACATGTGGGTCAGACAGACGGTGTAATTTATTTCCAGGACACTAAACGCACGTCGAGAGCAGTCGGGTCCGAAGAATCCGGCGTCGCAATAGCACGCGGTGACCGAGTCTTTGTCCCAGTTGGAGTACGTCGGGCCGACGCCGTCGCCTCCCGAGCCCGGTTGGCGGTAGTCGAGGCCGTACCTGCCGGCCACGAGTCGTCAGAGACGACGCCGCCGCACGGGAGTGTTTTTGTTTCCTCACATCGTGCCTAGTCGAGCGAGAGTCATGCACATTCCGTTGCTGTTGCAGTCGTTTGGACAGGAAGCTGCGAAATGAATTGCGGGCGTCGTCGTGGACGACGACGACGACTAGTGAGGTGGGGCTGACTCACATCTCTGACAGGCGTTGCCCGTGTAGCCGTCAAAGCAGTCGCACTGGCCGAGGTCGCGGTCGCATAGCCCGGCGTTCGAGCACTCGACGTCGAGGTGCGCCTTGTCGACGGCGTAGGCCTTGTCGGCCCATGCAACGCCCGTTGGACACGTGCCTGGTGGGACGCGCCCGTGAGCACGCGCGAGTGATTTGACAACGACGACGAGGAGGGGGAGGAGTATTGCTCACGGAGGGAGCAGTCTGGTGCATAATCGAAGCCCTCGAAGCATTGGCACACGTTCTCGGGGCCGCACTTGCCGTGGCCGCTACACATGTTTGGACATTGAGCCTCGGAGAGGGTGGCGAGGCCCAACGCGACGGCGGCGGCGGCGAGCCACGAGCGCGTAGCGCCGCCGCACATGGTAGTTAATTTTGGAGTTCAAAAAAAAAGGCTGCAAATACGCGTGACGTCACCACTGCAAGAAAGACACTAAGAACAGCTTACCCTCCTCGCGAGGGCGAGTTGAGTGGTCGTCGAGCGTTCCTAGGTGGTGGTCGTGTACCATCATGGGTCGAGGCGCGCACGGCTTTCACGGGGGCCACGGGCATGGCGGTTGGGGCCATGGGCCAGGTCCCTTTGGTCCCTTTGGCTTACTATGCGAGATGATCTGTTGCTGCGGCTTGTGCTTTTTCTGTACGTCTTGTTGTTTGTTTGTTTTGGTGGTCAAAATGAACGAACGAATGAATGTGAAATAATGTACGCCCCTCAGGCTGCGCGGAACCTCCGCCGCCCCCGCCGCCGCCGCCGCCGCAGACGGTCTATGTCCAGCAACCACCGCCCGTCGTTGTCGCCACACCGGCGTACGCATGAGCGAGGCGCTTATTATTAGAAAGAATTAAAGAAAGAAAAAATATGGTAATAGTAGAGGAAAGAGAGAAAAGAAATCAGCAGGCGGCGGGCTCGCAGGCTGCTTGCATGAGGGCGAGCTGGCTGGGCTCGTCGAGGGTGGAGAAGGCCTTCTGGAGCGTCGCGGGGGTGCGGCGGCGGATCGCGAGGAGGAGGTCGCGGGCGCGGTTGGCGGTGTTGACGTCGAGGCAGGAGGTGGGGGGTTCGGGATAGTCGTCGGGGTCGTAGTGTGCGAGGGCGTCGGCCAAACGCGAAACCACGAGGACGGCGGTACTCGAGTCTGGGTCGTCGTTCTCGAGGAGCGCGAGGAGCGCGCGGTTGGCTCGTCGAGCTTCCTCGAGGTCGGCTCGGAGAGGAAGCTTGGCGAGCCACCAGTCTCTGAGGAACTTGTCGGCCCCGACGAGTTCCCAGACGGCGTTGACGAGGTTGTCGCGGACGCGCATCATGTCGTCGTCGTCGTCCCTTTCCCCGGCGATGGCGTCGGCGGCGGAACGGAGGACGGCGGAAGCGTCTGGCCGGAACGCGAAAACGAGGCGCTTGTCGCGACGGGCGACGACCGAAATCGCAAAGGCGGCGGTGGCGCGCAAGTCGGGGTCGGTACTGTCGTCGTGGAGGGCGGCGAAGGCGGCGCGGAGGACGCGGTCCGCGTGGGCGGCGCCGCCCGCGAGCTGGTCGACGGCGTCCACGAGAACGCAGAGGGCCGCGTAGTGGACGCCGGCGTCGAGCTTCTGGACGTAAAACGGGGCGACAAAGGCGTCGAAAATACCCTGGTAGGTGGGACGACCGAGGCGCGCGAGACAGCCGAGGGCGTTAGCGATCTGAGCGTGGAGTTGGTCGTCGTCCGCGGCGGCGGCGTGTTTCGCGAGCGTCCGGGCTAGGAAGGCGACGTTGTCGTCGGCGAGGCGGTCGAGGAGGGGAGATTTGGCGAGGTCGAGGCCGCCCGGACCGGCGTTGAGGAGGTGTTCGAGGGCGTTGGCGAGACCCTGGGCGTGGCCGACTTTCGCGCCCGCGCACGTCTCGGCATCGAGGCCGCGCGCGCACGCGGCGATCGCGATTGTCGTCGTGGTCGCGGCGAGCTCGAGAGCCGACGCGTCGGCGCGGAGCTTTTGGACCGCCGCTTCGGCGCACTGGGCGAGGGAAAGAGAGGCCGAGGAGCGGACGGCCTCCGAGCCGCAGAAGGTCGGGAGGGGCTCGAGGGTCGCGACGACCGCGGTAATCAAGCGTTCCGGAACGTCGCGGTCGAAAGCGTCGACCAAGTCGCCGAGAAGGTAAGCCGCGCGTTCCTTCGCCCACATCGCGCGCAGGTCGACGCGCACCCGGAAATCTTCGGTGATGGATAGAGAGTAGGTTCCGTCGGCCTCGCGGCGCGCTCCACCCTTGGTGGAAGAAGCGACGTCGTTTTCCTCGACGCCTCGGATCTCGGGCTGTTTCGCCGCTGCCTCGAGAGCTCGAGGCACGACGAAGTCCACCGAGAACCAGTCGCGGCTCCCGTAGAGCGAGGCCATGTCGACAACCGCGGGCAGCAGGTATTCGAAGAGGACTTCTTCTTCTTCTTCTTCTTCTTCCGACTCGCCGGTCGTCGCCGCGCGGAGAGCGGAAAGCACGGCCGGCGCGTCGGCCTCGAAGACGTTCGCGCCCACAGAAACGCCGACGCTCGCCGCGCACCGCGCGGCTTCGGCTCGGAGGTCCTCGATGGCCCCCGCGATGGCCGGCACGACCGTCTGATACCAGGGCGCCATGTCGCCTTTTGCGGCGGCCCGCGCGACCTGGGCGATCGCGTCGAGCGCCGCGCGCCGCGCGTCCGACCAAGAGTCGTCTCGGATACTACGATTCAAAGATGAGGAGGATAAAACCGCCGCGAGCGCCGGGACGACGCGCGGGAGCGGGAGGGGGATCGGCTCGTCGCCGTCGTCGCCGGTCGCGAGGAGGCCGAGGGCCGCGCAGGCCGCGCCCGCGAGCCGCGCGGACCCGTCGAGGCGCGCGCCGAGGGCCTCGGCGAGCCTATCGGCGAGTTTTTCTTCTACCTCGTCGCGGCACGCGACGGCGAGGGCGCCCGCGAGGCGGCAGGCCTCGAGGACGTCTCGGGGGCCTCCCGCCTCGAGGGCGGCCACCGCGAGGGAGACGGCCGTCCCGACGTGGGGGGCAAGACTCCCCGGGGCCCCGAGCGCGAGCGCGTGGAGCCCCGCGAGCGCCGCGCGCGGCCGCGACTCGAACGCCTTCTCGACGCACGCGAGCATCGTCGCCCCAACGTCCTGCGCCGCGCACAGCCGCCGCAGCGCGTCGTCCCCGTGTACCGGCGCATCCAAAATGTCGTCGTCGTCCTCGCCCAAGGGCTGCGGCGGGCACCGGTCCTCGGCGAGGGCCCGGGAGAAGGGTTCGCACGACGCGCGGAACGCGACGACCGCCAGACCGCGACCGTCGACGCGCCCAGCTTCGCACAACGCACACCCGAGCTCGAGGCCCCGGGCCCGCGTCTCGGGGTGCTCCGCGAGCCCCGCCGCCAACTCGACCGCCTCCGCCGCGGCCGCGTCGTCCGCGAAGAAGAACGCGGGTGCCTCGGTCGCGACGTCGACGAGCGACTCGAGGCTCTCGTCCGAAACTTGGGCGCGGCACGCGGCCACGCAGGCCCTCGCGACCGGGGCGAGGGCCATCGGCGCCGCCTTGGCGAGGCTCGCCACGCACCGCACGGCCGCCGCCGCGGGAAACAAAGCCGCGACGACGGTTCCGAGGTCGCGCGCGCGGCGGATCGTCGTTTCGTCGCCCGCGCGCGCGAGGGCGTCCACCAGCTGAAGGCCCAGCACCTTGCGCGCCCGCACCATCTCGGCCGCCGCCCCGCACACCTCGGGCCATCCCGCGCCAGCAGCCTCGCTCGCGACGGCGTGGCACGCGAGGCGCGCCACGTTCGACGACCGTTCCGTTTCCAGCGCGCGCCACAACGCCTCGCGCCACCCCGCAACCACCTCGCTCCCCCACGCCTCGCGCTTCCCCGCCGTAAAACGCCGCAGCAGCACGGCCGCCAGACTCCGGGACCCCTCGGGCTCGGAGGACGCGAGGCACCCGAGCAACTCCCGCGCGCACTCGATCGGGTTGTTCGCGCTCCACTGATCCAGCGCCCGCTCCGCCGCCTTGCGCCCGTCGTTGTTCGGGTCCTGCAGCGCCAACAGCACCTTGGACATCGACGCGAAAACCAAAGCCTGCGAATCATCCATCATCCAAAGCCCACCCACCACGCGTTCCTTCCTCACCTCCATCTTATTATTACTGTTGTCGTTTTTCGACGACGACTATTTTGATTTTCCCCAAAAACGGTTTGCACTATAGTGTAGGGCAGAAGAAAAAAAGATCGGACCGCGATCAGTCGCAGCGCGCGGAGACAAAAGGGTGAGCGAGCGAGGGAGGGAGGGAGGACAGACTACAAGCCGGAGACTACAAGGGAGGAAGGGCGAAAAGACGCAGGCTGTTCGCAGGGAACGGCAGAGCGCGAGCCGAGCCGCCAGTGGGCCGGCCGTCCGCCGCCAAATAAGAGGGCGGCAGAGCGCAAGCCTAGCCGTCGGAGCGCCAAAAGGAAACCTCGAAGGGGGCGCGAGCGAGGCCCGTCGGGCCAAAAAAAACACCACCACCACCACCACCCAGGGCGTCGGTCGGCTCAAGTTGCGTGAACACGAAGTAGTGTGCCCAATGTTGATATATTTCCACGCAGCTTAAAATAATAAGAGTGGTGGGCGAGCTTGTCGACGACCGCGCGTTTTTGAAGGTCGCCGAGACTATAGAGGGTTATAACTAACTAACTTCGGACCTCTCCCGGGCATGGGAGCCAGGCTGGGCCACTGGGCAGTAGCCGGTCCAGGATCACAGAGCAAAAATCACACAGTTGGGGTAGAGGCGAGGGATGAAAGTGCGTGGATGGCGGACCGCCACTGCGCGCGGTCTTGTGCGAAGGTCGCCGAGCCTATAGAGGGTTATTATTTATTATCAAAGGTTGATTGATGAATAGGGTTCTTGTGTCGGATAATATAGTCTGGCGTCGCTGGCGTCGACGTCCGAGGAGTCGCTGCGCGCCAAGGGCGCCGTCGCGGCCCTGACAGGCGAGGGCGGCCTGGACGTGTCACTGTGCGAGGCAGCCGGCTCGAGACGAAAGCCGGCGCCGCTCGCCGTCCGGTTCGCCGCGGCGCGCATGCGCGTCGTGCGGCGGTGCCTCGCCAACCTCCTCGAGCGCGTTTCGCCGCGCGCGCGCATCGTGAGCCTGGGGGCCGGGCTCGACGCCGAGATGGCGCGGCTCGCGGGGCGCGCGGAGGTCGTCGAGGTCGACGTTCCGGAGGTCGCCGCTCGGAAGAAGGCGCTCCTGGAGGAGTTGGGCGTTTCTGGCGTCGAGGTGGTCGGCCTCGATCTTCGAGACGACGAGGACGAGGACGGCCTCGCGCGCCTCTTCGACGACCGCACCATCGTGTTTTCCGAGTGCTGCCTCGCGTACGTCCCGCCAGAGGTGGCCGCGAAGGCGCGGAGGATCGCCGCGAAGAAGAGCGCGGCCGCGTGGCTCGAGTTGTCGCCGGCGCCAAAAGGAGCCTACGGCGCCGCGCTCGCCGAGGGCTTCCAGCGCCGCGGCGCCCCCCTGCTGTCGGCGCCCGCGAGCCCCGAGGCCGCCGCCGCCGATCTCCTGCGGCACGATTGGCCGGCGGCATTAGCGCGAACTCTCGACGCGGCGGCGATCGATATCGAGCCGCTCTACGAGGGCGAGCTCTTCGACGAGCACGCCGCGCTCGCGGTCGCCCGGCGTCACTACGTCGTGGCGGTTGCATCCAAAGACCCCGCGCTCCTCGACGCGTGCTTCCGGCCGCGCGTGCGGCCGTTCGAGCCCGACGACCTCGACCAAGTCAGAAAATGTTACGAGAACGCGATGCTGCCCGCCGAACACTCGATCGCCAAGCACGCGCGTGCCGCGCTTCGAGGACCCCTCTCGTCGGCCGAGGCGGTGGCGAAAACCTTTGCCCGGTTCTGGGTCGCCGTCGAGGGTGGCGTCGTCGGCTGCGTCGGTCTCGACGCGTCCAAATCGATTAAAAACCTCGCCGTCGTCCCCGAGGCCCGCCGTCGCGGCGTAGCCTCGGCGCTCCTCGACGCGGCCGAGGGCGCAGGTGGCTCTCACCTCGATACCCTCGGGGGTCTCACGGGGGCGGTCCGGCTGTTCGAGAAGCGCGGTTTCGAGCTCGCGAAGGTCCGTTCCGTTCGAGGCAAAAGCGGCGCCTTCGAGCTCCGGTCCTACCGCAAGCTCGTCGACCTCGTCGCGCTCCCCCTCGTCGAGGCGGACCACTCGGAACCCCGCCTCAAAATACCCCACGTCAAGCCTCTAGACGCTCACGTCGACTTCCAACTCCCGGCACCCCTCTACGTTTCCCTCGTCTTCCAGCTTGGCGGCCGACGCTACGTCGCGAAACGAACGAGTACTAGTCCGCACCACAATAGGACGATCCCCAAGGGTGCTTTCGTTCGCTGCAGGCTCGAGCCGACGGCGCCGCCCGAGTGGGCCTTCCCCCGCCGCATCAACACCTTCCGCCGACGCCGGGACGATCCCTGCGGCGCAGGGGAGGAGGGCCCCTGCACCTGCAACGCCGACTGTCTCGTCGCCTAGCTCCTTTCATACAATACCTCTCTTTCGTGTCTTGTCCTGTCTTGTCGTGTCTTGTCTTGTCTTGTCTTGTCTTGTCGTGTCTTGCGGCGGCGAGTTTTCTCCCCAAAAACTAAGATACTGCCAGGACAAACAACGTGTGGTGTGTCCAAATTCCTCTTTCCGGGTCGTCGTCGTCGTCGTCGATCCGCAGGGTTTGTGTTATTAGGAGTATTAACGAACACAGTCATGTGCTCCGCACAACAATCAATCAATTTGCCCCCCGGGAGCACACGCACGCACTTTCGTTCCACCGAACGCACGGGGTTAGAAGTTGACAAGTGCAGGCCAGTAAGTTCACCTACTCCCAATCTCTAACCCTAGTAAGTTCAGGTCTGGTCTCAGTAAGTTTCATATAAGGTCACCTGGTCAGTAAGTTCACCTAGCTCACACCAACTCCTTTGAGCTCGTCGCTCTCGCCTCCGCCAATCTAAGCTGCTTTGATCCGCACGCGCCGCCAACTTTTGAGTTTACTCTAAAAGCCCTTTACTCTAAAAACCCCAGTAAGTTCACCTGGTCCCAGTAAGTTCACCTGGTCACTAAGTTCACCTAGTCCCAATCTCAAACCCCAGTAAGTTCACCTGGTCCCAGTAAGTTCACTTACAGTGCGCGTGTAGACGCCGGGAGGGGGCTTATCGGTATTGCGCAGCACGTGTGGGGTAGGGTGGAGTCGTCGACTCAGAAGAGGATATCCTCGGGGTTGCCGATCGACAGAGAGCCACGTAGAGCTGGACGTGGCAGAAGACGGGCTTGGGCAAGAGGACGCCGACCTCGCGGGGCGTCTGGCCCTGGCTCTTGTTGATCGTTTGGCGTAGGCGGGCCTTAAGGGATACAGGTTGGAGGAGCCTCGGTGACAACGACACGATCGATCATGTATCTGGTACCGTTGCAGTGGCCGTGCGACGGGTCGAGGTTGCGAAGACATTAAGCTCGCGATCAAAGTCAGCATGCCGTTGGTTGTCAGGGAGTTGAAAACTCTACTGTAAAGAGCGAGGCGTCGTCTTCCGACCCAGCCTAGTCAGCCGAAAAGAACTCCGACGCCTCGTCTCCGGGAAAAAAAGGCCGCGGTCATGCGCGCGTTGTCAGCATCGACAACATCGTTTCGACGGGGCGTGAGAATGGCGCGCTGAAAGAGCCGCCGCGGCTCGTGGAAATAGTCTGCGAGGTCGCCGTAGACGGCTTGGAGGATCACTGTCTGGCTCTCGCGCCTACCTGATCTCTCGCGCCTACCTGATCCTTACTCTCGCGCCTACCTGATCCTTACCCTAAATCGAGGGACAAACAGACAAACAAACAAACAAACAAACAGACAAACATCTGTCGATTAGTAGTTAGGACAAGTGCAGGCCAGTAAGTTCGCCAGTAAGTTCACCTAGTCCCAATCTCTAACCCCAGTAAGTTCACCTGGTCCCAGTAAGTTCACCTAGTCCCAATCTCTAACCCCAGTAAATTCGGCGTAAGCCCACTCGTGCTCACACGCACTCACCCCACTCTCCTTCGAGCTCGTCGCTCTCACCTCCGCCAATCTAAGCTGCTTTGATCCGTACACGCCGCTCGCCTTTGCGTTCACTCTAAAAACCCCAGTAAGTTCACTTGGTCCCAGTAAGTTCACCTGGTCACTAAGTTCACCTAGTCCCAATCTCAAACCCCAGTAAGTTCACCTGGTCCCAGTAAGTTCACCTACAGTGCGCGTGTAGACGCCGGGAGGGGGCTTATCGGTATTGCGCAGCACGTGTGGGGTAGGGTGGAGTCGTCGACTCAGAAGAGGATATCCTCGGGGTTGCCGATCGACAGAGAGCCACGTAGAGCTGGACGTGGCAGAAGACGGGCTTGGGCAAGAGGACGCCGACCTCGCGGGGCGTCTGGCCCTGGCTCTTGTTGATCGTTTGGCGTCGGCGGGCCTTAAGGGATACAGGTTGGAGGAGCCTCGGTGACAACGACACGATCGATCATGTATCTGGTACCGTTGCAGTGGCCGTGCGACGGGTCGAGGTTGCGAAGACATTAAGCTCGCGATCAAAGTCAGCATGCCGTTGGTTGTCAGGGAGTTGAAAACTCTACTGTAAAGAGCGAGGCGTCGTCTTCCGACCCAGCCTAGTCAGCCGAAAAGAACTCCGACGCCTCGTCTCCGGGAAAAAAAGGCCGCGGTCATGCGCGCGTTGTCAGCATCGACAACATCGTTTCGACGGGGCGTGAGAATGGCGCGCTGAAAGAGCCGCCGCGGCTCGTGGAAATAGTCTGCGAGGTCGCCGTAGACGGCTTGGAGGATCACTGTCTGGCTCTCGCGCCTACCTAATCCTTACTCTCGCTCCTACCTGATCCTTACCCTAAATCGAGGGACAAACAGACAGACAAACAGACAGACAGACAGACAAACACAAGTGCAGGCCAGTAAGTCCACCTAGTCCCAATCTCTAACCCCAGTAAGTTCACCTGGTCACCTGGTCGCAGTAAGTTCACCTGGTCAGTAAGTTCACCTAGTCCAAATCTCTAACCCCAGTAAGTTCGGTGTAAACCCACTCGTGCTCACACCCACTCCTTTGAGCTCGTCGCTCTCACCCCCGCCAACCCAAACTGCTATTATCCGCACGCGCCGCCAATCCTTGAGTTTACTCTGAAAACCCCAGTATGTTCACCTGGTCCCAGTTTCACCTGGTCACTCAGTCCACCTAGTCCCAATCTCAAACCCCAGTAAGTTCACGTGGTCCCAGTAAGTTCACCTATAGTGCGCGTGTAGACGCCGGGAGGGGGCTTATCGGTATTGCGCAGCACGTGTGGGGTAGGGTGGAGTCGTCGACCCAGATGAGTATATCTCCTCGGGGTTGCCGATCGACAGAGAGCCACGTAGAGCTGGACGTGGCAGAAGACGGGCTTGGGCGAGAGGACGCCGACCTCGCGGGGCGTCTGGCCCTGGCTCTTGTTGATCGTTTGGCGTAGGCGGGCCTTAAGCGATACAGGTTGGAGGAGCCTCGGTGACAACGACACGATCGATCATGTATCTGGTACCGTTGCAGTGGCCGTGCGACGGGTCGAGGTTGCGAAGACATTAAGCTCGCGATCAAAGTCAGCATGCCGTTGGTTGTCAGGGAGTTGAAAACTCTACTGTAAAGAGCGAGGCGTCGTCTTCCGACCCAGCCTAGTCAGCCGAAAAGAACTCCGACGCCTCGTCTCCGGGAAAAAAAGGCCGCGGTCATGCGCGCGTTGTCCGCATCGACAACATCGTTTCGACGGGGCGTGAGAATGGCGCGCTGAAAGAGCCGCCGCGGGTCGTGGAAATAGTCTGCGAGGTCGCCGTAGACGGCTTGGAGGATCACTTTCTGGCTCTCGCGCCTACCTGATGCTTACTCTCGCGCCCACATGATCCTTACCCTAAATCGAGGGACAAACAGACAAACAGACAAACAGACAGACAGACAGACAAACATCTGTCGATTAGTAGTTAGGATCTGTCGATTAGTAGTTAGGATAGCTATCGTCGGACGCGGGGACGAGGTCGACGGACGTCGAGGTCGCAGCGCGTCTCGCGGAGAAAGCGGCGGCGGCATGAGTGCCACAACTTGCAGCGTGTCGATCGACGAGCTCGGGCGCAGCGCGAGCCCGTTCAACGGGATGGTGGAGTACGGGACGCGGACGTTCGAGAGCTCCCTTGCAACGTGGCCATTGTCGGCGCTCGAGGCGCTGCGCGACGACGTCGCCGTGGCCGACTGCGCGTTGCTGCCGCGAACGTTCTTCGTCGCGGGACGTTCGGTCCCGCGTTGCTCTTTCGAAGCCCTCGCGCTCGCGATCCTCGGACATCACGTCCCGGACGCGGCGCTGGACGCTGCCGGCGCCGAGTGGTGGGTGCAGCGGCGTCCGCTCGGGCGGGCGTCGGTGCTCGGGAAGAGGTCGCAGCATGGTATCGCCTGGCATTTCGATAAGGACGAGGAGCTGCACGCGGGCACGGGGTTGTACCTGTCGCCCCAGTTGTCGACAGTGACGTACCTGAGCGACGCGGGCGGCGCAACGGTGCTGCTGGATTGCGCGGCGCATCCCGCGACGGGCGAGCCGTCGGATTTGCGCCTCGCGCCGCTCCGGAACGCGTCGTGCGAGATCGCGAGGCCAAAGACGGGGCGTCATCTCAGCTTCGACGGTCGACGCCTCCACGCGGTGGTCCCCGCGCTCGGGCTTTACCCGTCGACCCAGGAGAGCCCGAGACTCTCGTTCCTCGTCAATATCTGGATAGGACACTCCCCGCTCGCCGTCGAGCCTTTCCCCGATTGTTTGCTCGACAAGCTCTCGAGGCCGGACGACCGAGTGTTTCGGGGACTCGGTTTTTCCTTCGAGGCCCCCCGCCCGCCGCTCGAGCTTTCCGTGAGCGACGACGACGCCGATAGGATCCGGGTTGATGACGATGATGATGCCTCCTTCGTCGCGCTCGCGCTCCCGGCCGACTACCTCGCCGACTACGGCGCTGGAGCTGCAATAGAGGGTGCGCCGCCGGCGCACCGCCTGGTCGTTGGCGACGACCACGTCCCGCTCGCGACTGTCGTCGTCGGTACCAGGTCTGGGCATCGTGGTGGGGTGGGACACGAATGCAACAGCGGCGGGCCCTGATGAAATAATATTTAGGTGGGTAATTTGATTGGCGGAGGAATAATCGACCTTACGAAAGAGAGCGAACCATATTATAGCCAGCAGCAGCAGCAGCAGCAGCAGACGCGACATCGCTAGGAAGAATCCCCCGACAATACAATATCGAAGACGGTGATAAAGACTAATCAGATGGAAGGGGTGTAGAATCATCGATGAGGATGTTGGTTTGGTGATTTGGGGGCGTGGTTTATTTTATGGTTCGATGACGAGGCGCGTCCCTCGTGATCGTGGGATTTAGGGAAGGAGGAGGAATAAAGCGCATACAGGGGGAAGGAGGTGAAAATTAATCAAGGATGGCGAGGTTGATCTGGGCAACGGCGCCATACTTCTCGGAGCTGTACTTCTTTTTGACGGCCTGGAGGCTGGTCCTGGACGTGAGCATGGCTTCCATGTCCTCGAGGCACATGCGAAGCGCGGGCTCGGAGTACTGGGTGTAATGAAGAAGAGTTGGACTCCAGGCGTTGCGCCCCAAATTTTTCCGCGCGATATAGACAGCGGAGGCCGCGAGCATCGAGGGGAGGTACTTGAGCATGGAGTACTCCTGGAGCATCCGTTCACAAATGAACGACGCGAGCCAGACCATTCGGCGATCAGCGTGACCCGCCTTGAGGTAGCGCATCATGAAGCAGTGGGTGCTCGAGATGGTCATCTTGTAAAAGAGTGCCTTGACCATCTTCTCCTCCATCAACAAGATCTGCTCCTGAGTGTAGGCCTTGTCGGTGATGTAGACGAGGTCCTTGAGCTCTGGCGGGTAGATCTCTTCGTACTTTGAGGCGAGGAGCAGCGCGGCGACGCCGACAAGCTGCAGGTTGGACCTTTCGACGATCGTCGTGACGAGGAACCGGTCGATAAGGTTGACCGTCAGGTAGAGCGTTTCGGGTACGAGCTTGAATTTGAGGTGAACCTCGACTAGCCAATCGATCAGGATAGCCCGCATCTTCTCGTTGATGTGGGTCTGCGCCCCCATGTACGACGGGCTCACGCTGGTCTCGACCTCCTTTTCGCGGAAGTGCGCGTACCTGCGAGCGGTGGCGGTGGTCGCGAGACGAGTCGAGTCGCTCACATGTCGTTGACGTAATCCGTGCACGCTTGGGGGTTCGTCGCGTCGCGGGCGTCGACGTCGTCGGCCTTACGGTCGGACTTGAGGGGCTTCTTCCCTGGCGCCGTCGCGGCCTCGGACGCCGCGCTCCGGTTGTTGGCGTCGTTCGTGATATCCTGGGAAGGGCGTCGAGCGCGAAGAGACACACACGACGAAGACTCCTCCTCCTCTTACTCACCGTGAAGACGCGGCGATGCATCGTAGACATCTCGTCGTTGATCAACTGGCTCGGGAGTGAGAGCTTTGGTGGTTGAGTGGCGCGTCGCGTTGTGCGAGCAACGACCTTTTCCAACAGAGCTGTGAGAGTTGCACAAAAACCAACTACCACCGCGGTAAGGGGGCAGCACTTCCCCCGAATAACCGTGGCTCCTTCTTCCCCAAGAAGTGGTTCAACTGTTCAACCGTCTTGCCTCGTAACCCTGATGACGTCACCGGCCTCACGTTTTTTTTTCGATTGGCGCATACATACTGGAAATTCTCTCATTGCGCCGGGTGGTGCTTATGGACGTCGCCGAAGTGGAGTCAAAATGGGGGTTAAGGCAGGTCTGCGTCAGCATTGTTGAATCCACACATTGGGAAAGGTAGAGGAGCTCAACTCTTAACACACCACAGACAGGTGATGAGCAGTGGCCCGCTGATAATTTGGGCGTTCCAAGGCACTCCGAGGTGAGATGGGGTCGCTCCGCCTCGCGATCCTCGCCTCGATGCGCGAGCACGAGGGCCAGCCCCCGTCGCCGGGCAAGGTCGAGCGGAAGCGGAAGAAGGAGGAGAAGGCGGCGCTCGGCAAGGCGCTCAACGGGTCAGAGGCTGACGCCGTTCCGAGCTCGCCGGGCCGTGCTGCTGCGCGCGCCCTCAACAAGAAAAAGCCGCGGACCGACTCGCTCGACGAGACCAAGCTCGAGTTTCTCGTCCAGCCCGAGCCCCCGCCGCTCGAGCCGGCGCTCCCGCTTCCCGCGTTGAACGGCCACGACGAGCCGCGCCCGCCGACGACGAATCATTATTATTATCATCATCATCACGAGAGTAACGGACACGTGGAGGCCGCGGCGCCGGGCGACAAGCGGCGCCGCGATGACGACGACGAGCCGCCCGTGGTCCCGGCCAAGAAGAAGCCCCCGGTCGTCGAGCCGCCGCCGGCGCCGCCGCTCTCGGCGCCCGCGAAGAAACCGCCGCCGCCGCCGCCGCCGCCGCCGGTTCCTGTGCCGCCTGTGGTCGATAAGACGTCGCCGCTGCCGCCCCTCGTGATTAAGAAGAAGCCGCCGCCGCCGGCCGACGAGGTGCCGGCGCCGCCGCCGTCGCCGGCCGCTGCGGCGCCGTCGCCGGTCACGAAAATGAAGCCTGTACCGCCGGGCGATGTGGCGATGATGCCGTCGCCCGTCTTCTGCAAGAAGAAGCCGGAGGAGCCCGCGGTGGTGGTGAAGACCAAGCTGCCGGCGGCGGCATCCGAGGTCCCCGACGGGGCGGAGACGGCCGAAACGCCCCCGGAGCCGGCCGCGGGTCCCGAGCAGCAGCAGCAGCAGCAGCAGCAGCAGATGGTGGTGCCTGAAGCAGAGTTGGGCAAGGTGACGTCGCAAGCGTCGGTGGAGGAGGAGGACAAGTCAAACAAGAAGAAGTCTGCGTCGCGAAAACGTTCTCGCGACGCGACGCCGGTGGTGCCTGCCGAGCGACGTCCGGGGCGCGCGGCGGCCAAGGAGGCGACGCGTCGTATCCTCAACCGGCAGTACACGGGCGAGGAGGAGGCGGCGGCGGCAAAGGTCGCGAGCCCGGGGCGGGCGCATCTCGGGGAGCGTCCGAAGGAGGCGACGTGGGCGCAGTGCGAACGGTGCGGCACCTGGCGACGGCTACCGTCGAGCGTCAAGGCGGAGGCGCTTCCGGAGCACTGGTTCTGCGAGCTCAACACGTGGAACCCCGCCGAGGCGTCGTGCGAGGTCGCGCGGCCCGCCAAGAACGGCATCCACAAGGTTGTGAAGAAGCCGCTCTCGAGGACGGGGTCGGCGTCGTCAGACCTCGACGCGCACCACCTCCACCAGCAGCAGCAGCAGTCGTCGTCGTCGAGTAGTCCCGCGGGGCCGATATTGGGGAGCCTCCCTCCCGAGAAGGAGGAGGCGCCGTTGTTCCAGTGGGTGCAGTGCGACCGGTGTCAAAAGTGGCGACGATTGCCGGGGGTGGTCGACGCCGAGCAACTTCCCGAGAAGTGGTTTTGCGTGATGAATCGATGGGACGCCGCGCGGAGGAGCTGCGATGCCCCCGAGGAGGTCGAGGAGGAGGAGCCTGCGCCGCGACCCAAGACCGTCAAAGCCCGGACGACCGCGGCGAAGAGATCCCGATCGGAGGAGACGGAGTCTCCCCGGCGGCCGGCGCACCCGTCGCCGCGCGTCGCGGGGGCTCCTCGACCGGCCGACGTTAAGACGGCGCAACGGCCCGAGGGGACCAAGCGACCCAAGCCCGTCTGGAACTGGGTGCAGTGCGAGCGGCGAACGTGTCGGAAGTGGCGCCGCCTTCCGCAGGACGTCGCGCCAGAGTCGCTTCCCGACCGATGGGTGTGTTCCATGAACACCTGGGACACGCGCTTCGCGAGCTGCGCCGCCGACGAGGAAGACGTGAGTGTGTCGTGTGGTACGTCTGATTTATCGCAGGTCGACGAGGTTGAGGACGAGCCGCTCCCCGCGGTACTGCCGCTGCCGTCGACGAACCGCGCTTCGGGCGGTGCCGGAGGCAAACTCAGCTTCCGCGAACTCATTTTCAACGCCGAAGGCAAACTCCGGCCACCTTTTTCCGAGCGCTCCAGCGTTACCTCCATCTTTTCCGTCGGTACGCGCCTCGTCAATGGCAAGCTCCACGATATCGAGGCCTACGCGGATTCCCCACTCTACGATCCCGCCGGCCGTGAATACAACGCCCACAATGCCTCCACTGGCAGGACCTCCAACAGAGGCCTCTTATCCTGAGGGTTCCGAACCATTATTATTTCGTCGCCGGCTTCTTATTAAAACAATGCTTATTTGAGCAATCACACCACCGCTCCGGGTCCGAGGTACACAGGCAGGGGACCACAGCTGCAGTGCCCTGCCCGGTTCCGGCCCGGCCCTAAAAAGAGCACCATGTTCCAAACCGCCCTCGTGCCGGGGACGGCACCGGCACGGAAATACCGCGCCGAAGAAGTTCCGGCAGGGCACGGATGCTAGTATTTTATTACAAATTTTCGCTCTCGCGCTGGCGCGCGACATCACGGCTCTTCGAGATTGTCGCGGTTTTTCGTTTCACTTCTCTTCTCGAGGGGAGTTCCGATGTGTTTGCGAGCGGTTTCTCCAGGTATATGCTGCGCTCCTTGCGGGCAAAGACGATAAATGGACGATTCCTGCTTAGGCAGACGAGCATTTCGAGCTCCTCCTATTGGGAGATGAGCGTATCATCGAACGGCCATGACGATGTTTGCAGCGGAGATCACGCGCTTGCAGAATTTCTGCGCTGCAAGTGTTCCGATCGAGCCTGTCGACGCGCGCACCATGTCCGGAAGGGGGTGTCACCGGCGGCCTTCTGGTAGATTTTGCCGACGTGGAGGGGCATTAGATTAAGATCGAGGTCGTGTTCTCTCCCGGGATCATTCTATTCCCAGGCGTATCAGCGGACTCCTCGACCTCCTCGATCGGTCCTGGCTCCGGCTCTTCCTCAAGCTGGTGGCACATCACTACCGGGTTAGGCTCGCCCGAGACCATGATCTCGTGATTCTTAACTAACTGACAGCCATCTTGTCGTTAACGTTTTCTTCTGCGCCCACCGGCCATTACCCGTCCCGCTGCGAACGCACCGGCTTCCAACCGGCCCGCCGCGAACAGGTGCCAACCTACGCCGGGAGGACGGATGCCCTCGCATGGCGCAGGTTCAGAAGGGACCGTCCTCCATCGCTACCGTGCGGTTATTAGCGATCAGACCTTCGCGATAACGACAAAAAAACGGCACAGCACGGACCGTGGCCACGTGGTCGGCGCCACGTGCGCACGGGCTAGCATCAACAGCAAAGAACCCCAAATTCCCACTAGACATAGTTCCAGGAATGTTCGCTATTATCGAAAGATGTGGCGAAGAGACCTGCGCCGCGATGGGTGAGGAATCGTCATCGTCATCATCTTCGTCGTCGTTTTCGTCTTCGTCGTCGTCCGAGTTGCCGCTGACGCGGCGCATGGCCGCGGCATCGGCGGGGGCGCTGCTGACGGCGTTGGTGGTGACGCCTTTCGACGTGGTGAAGACGCGCATGCAGGCCTCGGCCGTCGGAAACCAACCGGCCCCCGTGAAGAAGTCATCGATGGGGGAGCTCGCCGCGTGCCCGCGGTGCGGGGTGTGGGTACTCAACAACGGCCTTATGGAGCACATGATGTCTAAACACGAGTGCGCGGCGCTGTTCCGGGATGTCGCTCCGCGAGGCGAGACGGCCAGCGCGACATTGGGTCTTCTAGGGAGAATCGCGCGCACCGAAGGCGCTTCGGGGCTTTACGCGGGGCTCGTGCCGACGCTCGTGATGGCGGTCCCCAACACGGCCCTTTACTTCACCGTGTACGACGAGCTCAGGAATCAGCTCCGCGGCATCGTCGACGGTGCCGTCGCCCCGGCCGCCGCGGGTGCGTCAGCGCGGCTCGTCGCCGCCACTGCTGTCGCACCGTTCGAGCTCGCAAGGACCCAGCTCCAGGCGCTCTCCCCGAGCCTCCGCGGATCGTACGCGGCCGAGATCGGTGCTCTCGTCCGAGCCGACGGCCTCGCGTCCCTCTGGCGTGGCTTGAGTCCCACCCTCTGGCGCGACGTCCCGTTCTCCGCGGTCTACTGGTCCTCCTTCGACCAAGTTGGGCTGGCCTTCGACCGGTGCGTCCGGCCCTCGGATCGGAGATCGCGCCGCCTCGCGCGCGCTTTTATTTCTGGACTCTGCGCCGGCGCCTTCGCCGCTCTTTTGACGACCCCCTTCGATGTCGTCAAGACGAGGCGCATGGTCGACCGCTACGTCGTCGACTCCCGGGCTCCCAACGCGGCGAGATCGACCTTCGACATCGTCGCCTCCATCGCACGCCAGGAGGGCCTCCCCGCGCTCTTTTCGGGCGCCTTTCCCCGCCTCCTCAAAGTCGCGCCGGCCTGCGCTATCATGATCGGGACCTACGAATACGCCAAGGCCCTCTTTGTCGCCGACGCGACCTAGTACTAGTATATTACCCCCCCCCGATCCCCAACGGATAATCGTAATCATGAAGCGAGGGCCCACCAATCCCCCGCCCAACGACGAGCGGCAAAAAGTTCGCGAGGGGCGGCATCTCGTCGCTTGGGATCAGTCGAAGGAAGCAGGGTCGGCGGTGATCGAAGAGGCCTGCCGCCAGGCGCTCTCGAAACGGCGCGAACTCGCTGTGCGCGGTCTCGTTGATGAGGTGAACCGGCGGACCTTTGGCCGCTTGACGAAGCGCGGCGAAGCGCGCCCGGCGTCCCTCTTCATTCGCGAGAAGTTTGGGGGCACCAAGGCCTGGCTCGAGGGTCTCTGCGCGGCGTCGACCGACTTTGAGCTCGACGGCGACTGGGCCGCTGCCCCCAGGCTCTTTCTGCTCGGGCCCGCCGAGGGCACCTGCGTCTATTGGGACCGGAACCGGGGCTGGGGCAAGCTCGATGCCGACGGTCTTACCGTCTTCGCCCACTGCAATGACCTCGCCAACGCTAGAACCCTCGCGCGCGGCGACCGGGTGCGCTTCGAACTCGCGAGGGAAACTGCGGCAGCATCAAACAAGGACGGCTTCGTCGCGAAAACCATAGAGGTCGTCGTCGCTCTTGATGATGATGATGATGATTAGGAGACGACTACTAGAAGCTGTGGTGAGTCGCACTGGTCGGGTGTGCTTCCTTCCTCCCCCCCACCTCGAGAGCAGTGGTGTTGACAACACTGCGTATGAGGAGCTTATAATTATTATTAAATGTCTGTTTCGCAGTGCGTGCGGCGGGCGACCTGCGACAGCAATCACATCGCAACAGCGCGACCGCGCGGCGAAGACCGGTCCATCACCGTCTTCTTGGACATCGTGCCACCGCCCCAGGATGATGCAACAACCACGAGTGCGCAGGCAAAGAAAGCAACCACCTCGAAAAACGACGACAATAACAACGACATCTTGGTCGGTCGGTCGGTCTGATACTGATACTGATACATCACGCATCATGAAGAGGGGGGTGTGGTGGTGAATGATAATAATAATATCATGGTAGTTGGTGTTGTCACACAAGGAAAGGAAAAGAGAGGACATGGCAAAACTTGTGGCGAGGAAAAGGTTAAAGTCTGTGGGCATCGAGTTCGCGGATGACAGAGGGGATGTCGAGGGTATCGAGGCCGAAGCGGTTATTGTACCTGTGGATGAGCTCGCTCCAGAACTCGACGATGCAGGAGGAGCAAAGGTGGTTGTCGTGGACGGCTCCAGCCTCGAGGGCGAGGCGCTGGGCGCGGTCGTCGTCAGAGATGAGGTTGTGGACGACGTCTTTGGCGTTGGCAGGGTCGATCGCGACGTGGGTGACGCCGTCGGCGAGGGCAGGGTAGTACCTGACACATCGGTTCAAAAAAAAGCTCACCACTCGACGGCGGGCGAACGCCAGAACATGACGGCGGATCCGAGGAGCCAGATTTCGTTGCGGGAGGCGGGGGGCGAGTCGCCGGGCGCGGGCAAGGTCGCCACGAACTTGTTGGTCATCGCCGACATGCGGCCGCTCCACTTCGCGGTGAAGAGGTTCCTCGTAGAATCGTCGAGGTCGTGGAAGGCTGGCGGGAGGTCGGCGACGTCGGCGCCGACGTAGTGGGTTGGCGATTTGGGGGGCTTGGCCTTGCCCGTTGTGGCAAGGGGGAGGGGGGCGAGGGCCGAGGTGGGCTGGAGGCGCGCCGCCCGTTCGAGGACCCCCTTGATGGGCTGCTGGAGGTGGTCGGGGGGCTTGCAGCGGTGGGCGTCGGCGCGAAAGACGAGGGGAGCGTCGCGGAGGCCGTCGGCGAGGCGCATATCGAAGATGTCGGGATTGGTCTTGGTGAGGGCGATCGCCTCGAGGGAGGCTCGATTGGCCGCGTCCTGGCAGAGCTCGTTGGCGACTTCGAGGGCGCGGCGGTCCTCGGTGTTGTAGTCGAGGGCGGGACTCGACGTCGCGAAGTGTCCGCGCCACAAGACGCGCGGGACGCGGTCCTCCCAGGGATGGCGCTGCGCGGCCTCCTCGAACTGGCGGGAGATCCGTTCCCAGCGGTGGACGTGGTTTCTCCCAAAGTGGGGGTTCGGGACCATGACCCCCGGCTGCTCGTAGCCCTTGGCTTTTCCAAAGCTGAAAATGGGGACGTCGTCGTGCGTCGTGCCGCGCGGGTCGACGCAGAGAATAAAAATAGTATCCGGAAGGGTCGCGACGTCCCGCATCGAGTGAAGGAACTTGAAGACTTCCATCGCTTTGTCGGGCGGCCGCGAGCCGCACGGCGAGCGCGGGCCGTACTGCCTCGAATCCACGTAGAGCGAGTTGTTGTGGACGATGACGAGGACGTGGTCGACGGAAGAGCACGGGACGCGGCGATTCCGGAGCTTTGCGTCGCGGATTCGCGGGGCCCACCGGACCGAGTGGTGGCTCCGGAGTCGCTCGACGAACTGTCGCGACCACTTGGCGTTCTTCTTTCCCGTCTTGTAGAAGTTGAGCGAGCGCTGCAGCTCGTTCATCACCTCGATCACGCCCGCGTATTCCCGCGACCGGTGCCGCTCCGTGTCGCCCGACACGGCCGCCGACGACTTTTCGTCCTTTCCCTTTTTTTTGCTCTTCCACTTACCGCCCCCGCCGTGCTTCTCCTTCTCCTTGCTGCTCGAGGAGGAAGAGGAGGAGGAGAAGGAGGAGGAGGAGTGCTTGGGCTCTGGTTCCGCCCTCCGCGGCGGCGGTGGCGGCGGGTCTTCTTTCACGGGGGGCGGCGGCGGCGGGGGCGGCGGCGGCGGCGGCAGGACGCGAGGTTGCTGCTGCTGCTGCTGCTGCTGGAGCTGCTGCTGTTCGACGTATTCCGTCGGGAGGCGGTCGGCGATCGGGAGCACGGGACCGTCGATCGGCGAGACGGCGCGCAACCTCGGCGGCAGCTCGGGGGGCGGCGCGTACTTGAGGGGGGAGTGCTGCAGGAGCAACATGCAATTCAGGTCGGCGATCGACGGATACCAGAACATCTTGTACTTGCCATCTCTGCGCCACGGCTTGAGGTGACCAGACCAGTGGCGGATTCCGGCGTCGATCTGGCACTCGTGCGTCACGGCCGTCGGCCGCTTAAATCCGAAACCGTCGCAGTTCCACTTGGGGTCGAGGGCTTCGAACTGGGCCCCCACGGCCAAAATCAAAGGCGGGTTCGAGCCGAGCGAATATATCTCGAGCTCGGCGTTGGCCTTTATCCAAAACTCGGCCCGGTCGGTGAGTCCGCGCCGCTGCCACCTTTCGAGGTGAAACACGATGACCCCCGCGTTGAAAAAGTTGAGGTCGCGCTCGGGATCCCGGATCCCGTTTGCCGCCAAAAAGTCTCTGACGCGCGGCTCGTCGCAGTATATCAAGCTGAAACACACGCTCTTGAAGTCGCGAGACACCGCCGCGATCACGTCGTCGTTCCCCCCGATGAGGGCCGTGTCGTAGAGCTTGCAAATGTCCTTGACGACCAACGTGTCGGCGTCCAGGTACACCACCTTCTCGACCCCGGCCGGCAGGATCTCCGGCAGATAAAACCTCGCGTAGTTTAGGTCCGCCGCGAGGTTCCCCTTTTGCTCGTTGTTTGGCGCGCGGATCGTCATATTCCTCATGTGTTTCGACGCGTCGAAGGTCACGATATCCCACCACAGTTTTATGTACGTTCGGTTCGTCTGGTTCGTCCCCAAGTCAAAAAAATCGTCGTCGTCCTCCTCGTCCTCCTCGCCTACCGCCGACTCGCCGAGCGTGCACGCGAGCGCCGCTCGCAACGAATCGATCTCAACGTCTTCGGCAATCACGTGGAGCCGAATCCTCTCGGGGCTCATCGTCGTCGAAAACACAGAGCTCGCCGCGGCGACGATCCCGATGTAGTGCATGTGGTCGCCCGTTATCGCCACGTGCACCTCCCCGGACGCCGACGACAAGTTCCCGTGCTTGAACTTGCGGAACACGTGCGCCTGCTCCGACCGCGGCCGCTTCAGGGCGCACGATTCGTCCCGCCGATTCCGACACGTCTCGCGCGACGCGAGGATACCGCTCAGAGGACAACAGTTCAGCGGACCGCCTGGCCTCTCTCGGCACTGCGGCTCGGCGCACACCCCGCAAGTCCGCGCGCAGCAAATGTCGTAGTCACCCGTGCTCGCGGCGTGGCCCGTCACGCAAAACGTCGTCCGTTTCAGCCTCTTGCTCGCAGAGCTCAACCCAAACACCAACAACACCCTCCAGAGGGCGATCATGCTGCTGCTGCTTGATCAGAGGACTGAAAATTTCTAAAGTGCCGTTTAAATGCCTTGTGGACACGACGCTGCTATAGAGGGTAACTAATGAATTTAGTCGCTCCACCTTTTTCTTAAACCACCCTGTGCCCTGTACACCTAAACAACACCTCTCCACCTTGTTTCGGCCTCGTGGGCACTCGCATTCTCTGGGCACTGACGTCGTTCTCGACGCTCACGGCAAGGTGCTTCTCACGCAGGCCAACCTTGTCAACCGCGGAGGAGCGCGGACCACCTGGCACGACAGCTTGCTCGATTGCGCCCTCTCCACCACCAAAGAGGCCGGCATCCCAGCCCTGTCCGAGGTTTTCGGCATCTTTGCTGACGTCGTCGCCCCTACCATTCGCACGCGCCTCTACGGCCGGTACCGAGGCAATCTCGCCCGACGCCAAGTCGTCCCAGACATCCTCACCACGCTCGACAACAAGGAGCAACTCTACAACATCAAAACCCGAGTCACATGCATGGGGTTCGTTCTACACCGCCCACGCCCTCCATCCCTCCCACCCGTCGCCTGTCGATCGGCGCGCAGCGCAAGTCCACTCCGAATACCTCGCTCACGCCCGCGGCATCGACGCCATCATCCCCCAGCCGGGTACAGCACCACCGCCTGGCTTCTTGGGCCCTGTCGAACAGCGGCTACGTAGCTACGGCACCGTCGCCGGCCTCGTCTTTGGTGCCTTCGGTGAGGCCAGCGCGGCGTGCCACGCTCTCGCCCAAACATGCGCAGAGCGCATCGCTGCGCGAACCTGGGTGGCAAGCCGCTGCGCCAACTTCACAGAGGCAAAGGCGGCCCAAACTCGCCGCATCTACCGTGAGTGGGGGATCGCCAACGCATTAGGCCGGGCTCGCTGTGCCCTCACCGCCCTCACCCATGTCGCCGCCTCGGGGAACCCCACCCAGGCCGCCCGATCCCAGCAGGACGTCACCCTTCGTCACACATATGTCCGGCGGCAGCATGCGTACGACCTACGGGCGGGGCCCGTCCTCTCTTCGCCGACCCCACGCCTCGGCGATGACCCCGACTAGGTCCCGCGTACTTATCTCCGCCCGTCAGGCACATCCCTCATACCCCACAAACCCACCCACACCCTTCATGCTCCCCACACACACCCCCTTCTTAGCAGTCGACATTTAAAAACAACACCAACAGCAAAACTGTGACTGACAGACAGACAGACAGACACACACACACACACAAACCCACCCACATCCTTCATGCTCCCCACACACACCCCCCTCTTAGCAGTCGACATTTAAAGACAGACAGACAGACAAACAAACACCCTTCGAACTTTTAACATAACTTAACTTCGCTTCATTTCCAGGGATCAGGTCGAATTTGATCCGATCCGTGGGGGGCTTATGGGAATAAGGAAGCACAACAACAACAACGACGACAGGGTGCGGCGAAGCGCGAAGAATTTTAGCAAGACGGCGTCGTCGTCGTCTTTCAGGCAAGTTAGGCGCTGTTGGTACGTGCCAAAATATGTAACAACAAACTTGCTTCGCCGTATTTATTCACTCATTTTCCCATTCGTTCATGACCGTCATCAGTCACGAGGCGGAAATCCCCCGATCTCGTGGTGTACGAACGCAAGCTAATGAGCCGGTTCGTCCAGAGGATGACGTGAAGCAGCACCGCGTTTACTTATTTACTTACGTCCTTACAAGTCCATGCCGAATAATAAGTGCGCGCGACCGCGTTGGTACAATTAATTGATATGCGGTAAACACGACGTAGGGGTGCCTTCGCAACAAAGCAAGAGAGGCGTGCACGTGATCATCAATGCACATGCAGCACAGCCGCGCTGCATCGCAGGCGGTAGGTTATTAAGAATAATACGGTGGTATTCGACACAGCCAGTAGGAATCTCCGAGAAGGGGCAACGACAAAGGAAGAGGACGGGACGGCAAGGATTTTAGTCGGGGCATTGTCCGTATGTATAGCCGCCCCCCATGCTCTGATCATCACGGAGGGCTCGAGATTTGTGTGTTTCGCGATGAGTCACGATTCGAACAAAAACGTTGAGTGACGTATTAGTGGGCACCACCAGCACATAGAACTTATAGTTAGTTGTCTCGGCGATGACGGAGTATGATCTGAAAATTTGCTGCATGGGCGCTGGGTACGTCGGCGGGCCGACGATGGCGGTGATCGCGAAGATGTGTCCGAAGATCCTGGTGACGGTGGTGGATCTGTCCCAGAAGCAGATCGACGCGTGGAACTCTGATTCGTTGCCGATCTACGAGCCGGGGTTGGAAGAGGTGGTGAAGGTTGGTCGAGGGCGCGGGAATCTGGTGTTCAGCACGGAGATCGAGAAGAGTATCGCCGAGGCAGACGTGGTGTTCATTTCGGTGAACACGCCGACGAAGACGGCGGGAATCGGCGCGGGCCGGGCAGCGAACGTGAAGAACTGCGAGTTGTGCGCGCGAACGATCGCCAAGGTGTCGACCTCGGACAAGATCGTCGTCGAGAAATCGACGGTGCCGGTGCGGACGTCGGATGCCGTGCGTTCCGTGTTGGAGCACGGGGCGAACCCCGGGGTAAAGTTTCAGGTGTTGTCAAACCCGGAATTTCTCGCCGAGGGGACGGCTGTCGACGACCTCGAGCGTCCGTCGCGCGTGTTGCTGGGGTCGCTGCAGTCGGACGCGGGACTCAAGGCGTGCCAGGTCGTGGCGAACGTGTACGCGAACTGGGTGCCTCGGGAGAAGATATTGACGACGAACCTGTGGTCGTCCGAGCTCGGCAAGCTGGTCGCGAACGCGATGCTCGCGCAGCGCGTCTCGTCCGTCAACTCGATCTCCGCGCTCTGCGAGGCGACGGGCGCCAACATCGCCGAAATTTCGCGCTCCTGCGGCACCGATCCCCGCATTGGCCCCAAGTTCCTCCAGGCCTCGGTCGGCTTTGGCGGCTCGTGCTTCCAGAAGGACATTCTGAACCTGGTCTATTTGTGCGAGTCGTACGGTCTCAACGAGTGCGCCGAGTACTGGAACTGGGTGGTCAAGATGAACGACTACCAAAAATCCCGCTTCTCCCTCAAGATCGTCCGCAGCATGTTCAACACCGTCACCGGGAAAAAAATCGCGCTCTTTGGCTTCGCGTTCAAGAAGGACACGGGCGACACCCGAGAGACGGCCGCGGCTTTTGTCGCTCGCGACCTCATCGAGGAGCAGGCCAAGGTCCACGTCTACGACCCGCAAGTCAGCCGCGAGGTCATGATGATGGAGTTCAACTACACGCTCGGTCTCTCCGAAGCCACAAAACCCGGCTTTGGGGACTACGTCATCACCGAGACCGACCCCTACGAGGCGGCCGACGGCGCGCACGCCATCGCTGTCGTAACCGAGTGGGACGAGTTCAAGACCCTCGACTACCAGAAACTCTACGACTCCATGTCTAAGCCGGCCTTCATCTTCGACGGCCGGAACATCATCGATGCCCCCAAGTGCCGCGAAATCGGTTTCCAGGTCTACTCGATCGGCAAGCCCGTCACCATGACCTAGAGCGAAAACGAATACGAACGTTCTTTCTTTCTTTCTTTCTCTCTCTCTCAAGCGCGTTGCCAGTCCAGTCTCCGAAGCCGCAGTACACGTGCCTTTTTCGTCGCAATTAAATAAGTCCCCGCCTCCTTCTCCTTCGTTGTGACCATCACAGACCCGCCGACCGACCGATCGATCTCCCAAGATAATAAAATCAAGACCACCGCTCAAAATATCGCACCCTCTTAAACAAAATAAGTTCGCTCCCGTCTGAAAGAAGAATAATAAATCTCCTACAACGTGCGGAACTTAGCCTCGAGAAGCCCCGGGGGGCGGAAGTCGTCGCCGAGAGTCCAACGGAGATCGGGGTCACCCCAGCGGCGGTACGGCTCCTCTACGTTGCCGTCGTCCGCTACGAGTCTCACGCGATCGAGCGCGTAGGGGACCCCGTTCCGGCTGCCATAGAGCAGGTTGCCGCAGTGGTCGATGGCCCGGTCGTTGACAAGGAGCCGGTCGCGGGCGAGATCGAGGGTATCTCTCACGGTGAGGACGCGCGAAGGGTCGCGCTGCGAGGCGATCGTGCACTCGCCGTGGCGCATCTCGCCCCGCCAAATCGACGACGGTGTGCAGCGCCAGACAATCTCGCACCCCGCGATGGGCTCCCACTGTAGCTCGGCGAGCCCGGGCACGACCTCGTCCGTGTCTCGCGACGGAAGCTCCGCGACGATCTCGTGAGCCGCGTCGACGTCTCGCGGCCGAAACAGCTCCATCAACAGCCCGTCTGCGCACTCGCTGAAGCTGTAGGTTCGGACTCGGAACATCCGGCTAGGCTCGGCGTCCAAATAGTAGCACGCCAGCGTCGCCCGCCTAACCCCGACGAGCTCGAGCGCCTGCGCGTCCCGTAATCTTCGCAGCGTGCAATGAATATGTTCGTGGCCGTCGTCGTCCGTAGCCGCGACGCCTCTCATTCGCTCGCTGACAACCTGCTTGTAGTTGTCGAAGTCGCCCACGAACATTTCGTGCATCGAAAGCGCAACGCCGCACGCCAACATCAACCAACATCGAGCGAACATGGATGGATGGCCTGCTCCAGTATACGATAGTGCCGCGCGAAGTGCCTCAGCTCCTTTCGCCGCGCCGAGGCAGTCAGTCAGAAGACGTTCAAGTAACACCCCCGTAAACGACCACGGCGTCGTCCTCGTCGAGGTGCGGTGAACCTCTGAGGATCGCAGGGTAAGGGTCGATGCGGGGCGGCCAAGAATTTAGCACACCAACCATTCGATCAGAAACCAACGCGACCATGTCCCGCCGACAGCCAGCTCCACACACCAGCAGCAGGAGCATTCGCCCACGATCAAACAAGTGAAAGGCGGCAACAAAAACAAACTAGAGCTGCGAGAACTGCGAGAACCAGATCAAAAGCTGCCATGAGCTGCTCCTAAATTGACTTCGAGAACAAGCCGTGGGACGTGTACCACGTGAGCATGTGAAAGTCGTACCTTATCATGCACCTCCACCCAAGGCTGAATCGGCATCGCAGATTCCAATGCTTCGGCATTGGCACATTCGATTGGACGAGCAATACGGGCGGAACGGCAATCGCCGGTGCTAAAGGTGGGAGTCGGTACCGCCAAACGTGCCTTGCACAAACACGGAGAGTGATCATCGATATCGCTGAGTTTTATCACCAACGACGACCGGAAATTCGTCACGGCATCCGCAACAAGTGGCATTGACATCGTGACGACCTTAGTGCGTAGCACGAGGAGGAAAGCGCGTCTCAAAGGAGGAGATCCTCGTCGCTAAGGAGGAGAACGATGAGGGTTATTTCGACAAGGACTGTGAAGTCCACATATTATGCGCCGTGCCGCCCAAAAGTATCTCTGGATTCAATTCCAAGAGAACGAGTTTAGAGCGTGTCGCCAAAGCCAGTACCAGGACACGGATATCATTCGCAACTGCTTACCACAAGCAACCCCAAGCACTACTCAAGCATGTTGAATGACGCGAATTGCATTCGGATCGCGCCAAATCCCACCACACCAAGAGGAGATCCCCCCCTTACCGCGTGCCATGCCACCTTGAGTAGCGAAAATCCCAATTCCGGAACATTCACCACCACCCATACCCATTTTTTGCGCCCGACCGTTCTCTCTGACCACGCGCAGCCAGTACTAAGTCTCATAAATGATCATTTGTTAACGACACTCGTGGACTTCATTAATTACGAGCGTGCGTCGGAGTACCCACCGATGGATGGCTGCCGCGCTCGGATTGGTCGGAGATGGGGCTTGCGGTTGTAGGATCTTATTAAATGGAAGTTCGTCCCACGCTTCCACTTGGAGATTATCCAATAATGGTCCAACGGAGAGAGCCGTTGAAGGTTTTTAAGGTCGAGTGCTAATAAGAAGGGGGGGATTCTTATTATGTGGATAGTGGTGTGGGTTGTCGTTGTGGTTGTCGGCGTGTTGGTGGTCGATGCCATCCTTTTTCGGCCACTGCGGCCCGGGGCCAAGCGGTCGCGAAGCCTCGGCAAGGTTCCCTTCGCCGCGGCCAAGGTGCCACGGCGCGTCGATACCGTCGTCATCGGATCGGGTCAGGGCGGACTGTCTTGCGGGTCGGTGCTGGCGCAGTTCGGGGAAAAGGTCGTGGTCGTCGAGCAGCACGAGGTGAGCGGCGGCGGTGCTCACTGCTTCGCCGTCGAGGGCAGGTCGAAGTGGCGGTTCGACGCTGGCCACCACATCACGATCCCGCTGCAAGAGCAGTTGCTGCACTTGGCGTGCGGTACGGCGGCGGTACCCGTGGCCTTCGACCGCACGGCGACGCAGGTTGGTTATTCGGATACGATCGCGCTCGGGGAGGGACCCGAGGGCGAGCGGAGCCTACCGATCCGCGACGACGCGCAGCTCGCGGGAGAGCTCCTCTCGCGATTCCCGGATCACCAGTCGCAGATCCGGCGATACTTCGACGTGGCCGAGTCCGTGCAGCTGCGCTTTGGGATCCTCTGCGCGGCCGCCGTGTTCCCAATGGCGTGTCGAAGGTGGCTCGTCCGGTCGCTCGCGCTGTGGCGCGAGTGGGCGGGTATAACGGCGGCCGAAGGGCTCCGCCGCCTCTTCCCGGGCACCGACGAGGCCGCCTGCCGCCTCCGGTCCTACCTCTCCGGCCTCTGGCTCGACACGGGCTCGCCGCCGTCGCGCGGGTCGTTCTTCATGCAGACGGCGGTGATGGGCGGCTGGCAGAAGCTAGGCGTCTCGTACCCGCGAGGCGGGCCGCAGCTCACGACGCTAGCGATGGTCGAGGCGATCGAGCTCCGAGGGGGTGTCGTATTCGTGAGTGCGCCGGTCACCTCTATCGTCTGCGAGGGCGGCGTGGCGCGCGGAGTCCAGCTCGCCTCCGGGGACGTGATTTCTGCCAATAGGGTCGTCTCGGCGATCGGCTATCGCGCGACAGAGGCTCTGCTCGGACGCCCGACGACCGGTCTCGCTACGCCTCAGTCGTCGGGCTTCGTAATGGCCAACATCGCCCTCCGAGGCACCGCGGCCGAGCTCGGAATCTCGGCTGCCAACGTGTGGATCCAGCCGGCCAACCGCGCTAACGGTTTCGACGCCCTAAAAGGCTGCGACGCATATCTCGCCGACCCCCTCGGGGTCGACCTCTCGCTCGTTCCCGCCGGTATTACCTTCCCGTCCCTCAAGGAGCTCGGCCCGGCAGTGACCGACGACGCGCATCACACCTGCCAGATCCTCGCGCTCGCCGAGTACGACTGGTTTGCCAAGTACGTTCCGATCCAATCGACGACGTCGGGCGCGCGCCACTCGCCCCCGCGCGTCGCTCGCGTCGCGCAAGCTGAGTACGACGCGCTCAAGGCCAAGTGGGCCGAGCGTCTCGTCGCGCTTTTGCACAAGGTCAGAACCTCACCATCTCGCCCGCGCGGACGCTTCTCTCGCAGGCATACCCCGGCACGGAGGGTCGCGTCGTCTTCGCCGACATCTCTACGCCCCACACCCTCGAGACCTACCTCCGGACCGTGCGCGGCGCAGCCGTCGGTCTCGACGTTACCCCTGAGCGCTTCGTGAGCGAGAGCGAACTGGCCGAGCTTGATATGAAGCACCCGCGCGTCGCTAACCTCTGGCGCTGCGGCCAGGATTACCTCATGTGCGGCCAGGTCCTTGCGGCCGCCTCGGGCGTCCTCTGTGCCCTGCGCATGCGTGGCCCCTTCGATGCGCTCCGCTTCGTCTGTCGCTCGGTCCGTCTCCTCCTTTTCTATAGCCGTCGTCGAGTCAGACAAAGCTCGCGAAATCCTAATAATAAACGCGACGACTAGTGGAGAAGTTCGCGGCGCCGGCGACAGACGTCTGTGGGATGATCTCAATTTTAGGTAATTTCTCGGGAAGTATAGATTGGGGACGGCTTGCCAAGCTTGTCGCGGCGGGTTGTCCTGATGGCGTCACGAATGTGCTAACCAGGACCTAGCCTACCCTGGCTCTTCCAACACCTGGCCGGCGGTCCTGGACGCGCTTGCCGGCAACTAACTTCGGACCACGAAGCAGTGGCACTTCGTTTTCGAGGAGCTGCACATCGGCAGGGTGTCCCGACGCCAAGAAGAAGCCGACCATCGGGCGTTATGTACTAACTAACTAACTAACTAACTTCGGACCTCTCCCGAGCATGGGAGCCAGGCCGGACCGACAGGAGCCAGTCCGGAATCACGGGCCTGTAGACGAGGAGCGCCGAAAGGTCGGTCGGCGGAGAGTGACCATCAAGCTCGTCGCCATGCGACGAGGAGACCGCGTTGTGACTGACAACCAACTCGTCGATAACCTTCCGTCTTCGCCCCCCGGCCATACCCCGTCCCACTGCGAACGTTCCGGCTGCCAACCGGCCCGCCCGGGAGGCGAATAGGTGCCAACCTACGCCGGGAGGGCGGATGCCCTCGCAAGGCTCAGGACATAACATATATATAGGGCGTTATGTACATCATGCATAAACTATTGCGCGGTGGCGTGTGTGAGAGAGACGACATCCCACCCCAGCCAATGATTATAAGAAATTCCTCGGCACCGTGGAAATCACCAAGCAACTACATTTGCTATTGGGGGCGATATAATTATACTTGGCACTTTCCCTGATTCAAGCACCCCTCGAATTTCGATCCAACTCTTGCAGGCGCGCGAGCCGTGTTGCGACTGCGTAACGACGAGTCGCATCTACGCACCTGGCTTGTTTTTGTTGGCTCGGTAGATCGCGTCGCGTGTTGCAATGAAACGGACGAGTTTGATGGGAAGCTCTAACTCCACGAGAGCTCCCGCTATCGATAATCGCTATTGCCTGACAACTTCTTTAAGGGGGCGGATGCAGAAGTGAGAAGGGCTGAAGAAGCGTGGCGGGGCGGAGAGGTAAGAAGGAAGCCCGAAGGCCTCATTGGCGGGCACCCCGGGAAGGCTTTTGGATCGCCCGCGTAGATGCCAACGACTCGGAAATAATTGGGATTGTGAACTTTACACGTATGATGTGTCAGCGACACTCCCGGGGCCACGACAGCCAGCGGGGTGCGAACAGAGACAGGACGTCCGGGCCGCCAAGGATCGAACACAAAAAGCATACTCCGTGGATATGCTACTTAGCCGGCTTGCTGCCTTGTACGAGCTGCCTCCTGCGAGTAGAAGGAAGCGAAAACAGTTTGGGTGCCTTCGACATCGGATGGTGGCGGAGAATTGGCGCAAGGAGGGGATAGGAGACTGGAGGTGTAGCAGGAAGAAGACAAATAAGATCTATAGCGGGTCGAGGCTGTTCATATTTTTCATCCGCGATCAACGCCCTGGTGGCCTCTGTGGCAGTAAGCGAGACACCACTGGCTCAGTGGTGTTCACCTAGACACGCTGGCACGTCTAGAACCCGACGTAAGCGCGCTAGGCAGGGGGGTGCCTCGCGGTCACCATAAATGACACTCTCGCCAAGAACTCAAAGTTGAGGCTGGGAGATGGTTTATGATAGAAGATACCGAAGAGGGCAGGAGTGCCGGTCCTGTGCGTGAGAGTGCCCGAGGCTATACATAGCCCTGTGGATACTCCTTGTGAGGTTGTGACGTTGCCGCCACAAAAAAGGGTAAGGAAACTTAGCGCGAGCTTTCGCATCTTGAGCATCGGGACTTGATTCGCTCGTACACGCGCTTGATAATGTGGTCGGGCACCTCGCCACGGAGCAAAGCGAATTTGGGGACCAACACATCAATTTCGTGAGGAGAGAAATCAGTAACGCAAGGAGTGGAATCTTGGGTCAGCTTCGACCTAACGGTAAAGCTACGACCATCAATATCCTTGGATTCGGGCTTGAGCTTGCGGGTAGAAAGATGAGAAGTCGGCTTAAAGTACGAAGGCTTGTCCTCGGGACCTAGATCGGAACTAACTAACTAACTTCAGACCTCTCCCAAGCATGGGAGCCAGGCTGGACCGACAGAAGCCGGTCCAGAATCACGGGGTCTGTAAACCAAGACGAGGGGCTCGGAAAGATCGGAATAAAAGTGTAAAGCAAAAGGATTGTTCTCGAAAGCATACCGTTCGTAGACTTCGGCGACATGAATCTTCTCACGCCAATTAGACATTCTGTGATTCGCAATCCGGAAAACAACGATCTTACCATGCTTGTAGTCGTACCGGAAAGTTTCTTTCGGCATTGGAGAGCGTAATCAACTATCGGAGGGACCATAACAGGCGTAATTTGCTGGACAGACACAGTCCGTCGCTCGGGAGGAGAGTCAAGAGACTCGACCTTGTAGGTAGCGGGCGAAAGTCGCTTGATGATGACAAGCGGTTTATACGCCATTCGGGTCGTAGTTTGTTCCGTGGACGAGGGATGTACAGCAAGACATGAGACCCTTCTTCGTACTCGACATCGACTTGATCAGCGTCGAAGGCGAACTTCTGCTTGCGCTTAACTTTCTGGTGGGCTTCAGCAACAACTTGCGTGTAGTAGGTTAACGCATTGCGAGTTTCAGTCAAAGCATCAGCGCGGGTTTTGGGCAGGTGGTGAGTTGGCTGAACTAGCAGAGTGTAGTCAGTCGGTAGCATGAGCTGACGGTTCAGACGAAGCATGAACGTCGAAAGTTGCGTACCAGGAATGAACTTGCGATTGTAGCAAAAGGCAACGTAGTGAGCAAAGGCAGGCCAATCAGTGACACTCCGACCTTGACGACAGGCTCGAAAAAAGGCCTTGAGAAAACTTTTCACACGTTCGGCGGGATTAGCTTGAGCACGATAATGAATCGTAGTCTTATATCGCACATTGGGGAGTTGGCAGAACTCTTCCATCAACTTATTGACGAACTCACGAACATTATCCGTACAAATCATTTGCGGCAAATATCCTTTCAACAAGATGTTGGTGACAAAGGACTCAAGAATAGCCTCCGCAGTTTTGTGGTGAAGTACATCTAAAATCAGGAAGTGAAAAAAGTCGAAGAAGAGGATAATGTACGTCTCAGGTCCGGAACTAGGCAGGGGTGCGAAGAGATCCATACAAAGGACAGAACAATCACCATAATAGGCGGGCTGCTGAAGTAGACCAGCTTTCTTCGGTTCGAGCGTGCGAGCTATCTGACGCACCACACATTGAGCATTGTAGGCTCCAATTTCGTTCGACATGTGCGGCCACCAGAAGCGTTCCAAATCGCCTGAACAGTACTCTCGCGACCAATGTGTCCAACATTAACAGGCTTGTCATGGTACAGCTGAATGATACGCTCGCGAAGTTTTGCAGGAGCAACAATCATTGGATGCACAGCAGTGCGATAGAGTACTTTCTTAACCTGAGCCATCCGAGGACGAATATTCTTGCACATGGGATCCTCCTTCTGCTCTCGAATGATCTCATCGAGCGTAAGATTGTCGGGAATCTTGTCGATATACTCTTGGTAATCAGCAGCATCATGTAAAGGATGAGGTTGGGTCTGCAAAGGACGCTTCTGACGTTGAGTCGTCGCACTGGACACGGCTAGATACATAGGATCGTCTGGAGGGTCGCCTTTCTCCTCAGGTATGTCGGCAGTAATAAAGGACAACACGACATGACATCCGGGCAATGGCACTCCTTTCTCATCGCAATGGCACTCCTTTCTCATCAATGGGCTTCTGCAGTTATTGGAAAACCAAATACGCGTGGTTGAGCGGTTCACCAAACTCGTCAGTCTCGATAACGTGATCTACAGGACTGCGAGAGAGCAATCAGGGATGCTCATTCCCGGCGACTTACCCGGCTTGTACCCAAGTTCAGGGTCAAAGTTTGCGAGTCGCATAGCCCATCGAGCCGGCGGGCCAGATGAATGAGTAGCTTTTAGGTAGGAATGTCAGATTGTGATGATCCGTCTCGAGAACAGTCCTATGTCCCTTCAATGTAGGCTCGAAGATGCTCTAGAGAGAGAATGACAGCCAACAGCTCCAAACAGCGAGGCTCATAATGTCGCATCTCCTTCGGCACAGCACGGCTCCAATACTCGATCACTCGCTCCTCTCGCGTAACCTCCCCACCGTCGTCTTTGACATCGACAATCTGGACGAGATATGCGCCAAGACCATCTTTAGACGCATCAGAGTGTATCTGGAACGGCAAATTGTAATCAGGGTGGTACACTCCGCGAGAATCAACTAGAGCAGCAATAATCGTGCCCCAAGCCTTATGAAACTCGGGCGTCCATTTGAAAGGTACACCTTCGAGACGCAGGCCTCTCAGCGGCCCCACAATCTTAGAGTAGTCCTTCCCATATCGGCGGCAGTAATTGCTCATGCCGATGAAGGGTCGAATCTGAGTCTTCGGTGAATTGTTGGGAAGAGTCCTGGGAATAGGCACATTCTGCAATGCTTTTAACGTATTGTGTATTATTATTCAGGCCGTCGGGCGTGGAGATATGGCCCAAAAACTCGATATCATCCTTGAGAAGATGGAACTTCGATGTTCTACCACTGTATTCTCGCTGCGCTAAATGGCAAATATATTTTATCGAGACGTGCAAATGGCTATGGAGATCGTTAGGTCCCATCATGATATCGTCAATGACAGCAATAAAGTTCCTGTACATCCACTTTGACAAGTCGCTGGCCTTCTGCATGCAAAAGATGGCTCCAGCGGTCTTGACTCCCAAAGGTAAGCGCAGAAAACTGTGGACTCCAACAGGAATGACCATCGTAGCAGCGTCCTGGTCTGCAGGGTCTAGACGAATATTATGATATCCCCGTCGTATGTCAATACATGTTCTCCAGCGGCGCATCGCGAGAAACGCTAAAGCATCATCCTGTCGGATATTCGGCCAACTATCATTGACCAACTGGGCATTGAGCTGTCGTAACTCTACAGCGGCACTAAAGGCGGTAGACGTCCCAATTTCAGCTCCTTTCTTGGGTAACATGAGCACAGGAAACCCCCAAGGTGAATTCGCGGGGCGAATGACTCCATCACGACACCACTCAGTAATCTGCATGCGAAGGCATCGAGTTTGGCCGGAGTCTGTCGATATGGCGTGATCTTGAGCGGCCTAGGATTAGCGTCCTTAAAACGCAGAGACACTGGCGGCGAGTCCACTGGTCTCATGATCCGGTGGGAAAATGCCCATGCGTATTGAACACAATGACTCAACGTAAGCTTCGCCTCATCATCCAAGCGCGGATTGTATTCCAAGTTCTTTCACAACTTTCTCGACTTCTTTCGTCGGTAGCTTCACTTTCATAGCTTCATTATCCTTCACGTGCTCCGGAGTCTGCAGCAAAGGTACACCATCCTCATCGCGCTGCGTCTTTCCGAGGAGTATCGGCCTTTTCCTCATATTTGAATCTGACTTCAGGATGACTCTTGTTAATCTTCTCACTTTTGACTCGCACGCTTGGCTCGCTCTTCACTTTCGATTCGCGATTTTGCTCAGGATCTGGCTGAATGTCCAATTGCGGTTGTCCGGGGGGGGGGGGTGCAAAAGAAGCATGTGACGTCCCCGTCGCAACTGTCTTAGGCGGCAATAAAGGCACTTCAGGAGTGTCCACTGACTGGGATCCTGCAAATCTTCAGCTGACACCCATTTGACGACACGGGGGCGCGTGTTAATCAGCAGAACGTGCAAATGGCGGTAGGTAGTATCAGTAACCTTCAAATAATCATCAGAGGGTCGGTCAGTAGGACACAACACGGTGTGTGAGACCTCGCCGACCTGCAGGTAGCCTTTGGGCATAGGATTGTACGGATCCGTGGCCAAAATACCAAGAGAATCTGGAGGTACGATAGAAGCCAAGTGTTTGAACGAAGCGGGCTTCGACAAGCCAGCCCAATCATGATCAGCCGACATAGTCAGCATCTCGGCGGTCATCTTCAAAGTCAACGGCTTGGTATCAAAGCGATGAGGTCCCATTCGGAGAGGGAAGCGCGTGATCGTGTAGGCGGCATCAGTAGCGTCTCGGGACGAACCCAAGTTGGTCAACTGAAGCAAGTGCGGTTCATCACCGTAGCCTAGCTGTTCAGCGAACTTGGTCTGCATATCCAAGCAAGACTTAGGAGCTTCTTAACGTGCAAAGGATGACTAGAGACCAGCAAACGCACGCGGCAGCTCATCAGGTTGGGCGTAATGTCGCGGCAATCAACGACGTAAACGAAAGGGTGTAATCGTGCCACATAAGAGACAATCGAGGCATCTTGTTTAATCAGCCGCAGCAGAAAACCTGCCTTCTTGCACATCTTCATGGTCCAGTGGGTCGCAGTAACGCCCTTGCCGATATCACGGGAGGTCAAGTTGCAAAGCGTAGAATGCACGCAAGGAGGCGATGCAATGCACATAGACGACGACCATTCTTCCTCCGGCAGGCAGTTGTTAATCAAGCGCAAGGGCGTGTCATAACCGGCCAATATCGTCCGTAGCAGCAACGAGCGAAACCACGTCTAACTCGTCCTGACACCGAACAATGTCGCCAAGAGCTAGAATCTTACCTTGCACCACTGTGGTCATAGTCTTTTGCAAGGACGATACGGCCACTCTAGCGGAGTGCGTATACTGGACGTCGCACGGAGAACACATGCCACTGAGAAGACCTAACTGCTTGTAACCAGAAGACGTCGCAGCGAATACTTGACCAGAATTCTAAGGCTGAGGAAGGCACAGGAGTATTGTAAGTTCTGCCTCGCTCGACCATTTGGGTGTGAGCGGCATAAGCGATAACATCAGATTCGGAGTTTAGTGACATCCTAGCGGGTAGATTCGGCGGTACTCCAATCGTCGTAGATGCAGATTGGCGCTTGAGCGACGGACGTTGCAGATCTGCGGGAAGGTGCGCTCTTGCGAACTTCCTCGTCTCCACATCGACGAGACGTTGCTGAAGAGCTGAGTGCTAATCACTGAAGATAGCGGCGACAACTGGGTGGCCTTTGTAGGTCGGCATGTACGCCAAAATAGGAGAATCGAGGGCTTTGCATCGATAACGTATTCTTCGTCGCCGATACTCGACCTGGGTCCGATAAAAGGAAATTCGGTCACGTGGATAACCCACCACAGCGCCCATCACTCGAATATCGCGGCCTACTAGCAGAAACAACCTGTTGGCATCGGCGACAATGGCTACGAACGGGGCCGTAACTTTATCGGCAAACGCAACGCGTAACTTAATCCGTTCGTCTATCGTAGCCTGGTTCAATCCTGAACCAAAAAGTGTGCGCTTCACTGGCAGCTCTAATCTCTCGACAATCATGCCGTCGTCCTCGAGCTGGGCGGCTAGATCTCGGCAAATATATGTCACATCGGCCATCACATCAACGTAGATTGTCGTGGCAAATTTCCTTCCTTTTCGTTTCACATAAATTAGGAATGCCATGAACGTCAAAGTGGCCGGATCCAAGCAACTTATGGTCTCCAGGCCTTGCTCAATCACCTTGCCATCTCTCGATGAGAGCGCAGTGTGAGAACATCCAGCCTCGGGTTCGGCATCGCCCGGATCTGGCATAGATACGTATGCATCACTCGAAAGATACAATCTCGTCCTCGTCCAGAAATCGGACTCATCCTCGACAGCTACATCCGGAGGTTCCTTGTCTCTCTCTGGCGTTTGTTCGGCGGGGCCCGTCATCTCCGAATCGGCTTCATCCCTGTTATCGACTGATTCTTCGGACTCTTCGCAGACAGACTCCATCACCTCGTCCATCGAAACGTCGGAACATGCATCGTCCTCTTGCCGGAAGTCAGACCAAATGCCAATCATCTCTCCATCGCAAATAAGTCCGTGCCTCGCTGTCGGAATCGCACCCCCTATCGTTCTGGCGGTTTCTTAGCTAGGAAACTGCAAGCTCGTATCCACATCGTCCGTAGGCTCAACTTCATCTTATCAGTGCTGATCGTCCAATCCAATTTCTTCTCTGGGCGGCAGCTACTCTCATCTTCCATGGTCCACTCGGGACCTTCCTTGATCACACAGCCATCATCACATACTGGCCGCGAATTTCTGCACTCCTCCTTCATAGGCTACACGCCAGAGCCTTCGCAGAGCTCCAAAGACGATTCCTGCATCATCGAGTTCATCAACTCTCGCGACTTCATATCCTCTTCTTCGGTCGCTTCGCTCGAACCTGCATCAGCTTTATCGCTTAAAATGTCCGAAATCGGCTTGTCGGGGGGCCCTGCAAAAGAAGGCGGCGTCGTCCCCGACGTCTAATCCGTCATCAAATGACCATCGGTGGTCACGTAAAAATCGATGGGCGCGCCAACAAAGGCGCTCTCATTATCAGAAATGTCGCTCTCCGACGACACATCATCGACCAGCTCGGGAATCGAAGCTTCATCAACATAGGACTCAGGAGGCGAACCCAAATGTATAGCCATAGCGTCAAGTGCATCATCGTCAAATCCACCAACTTGGACGTCAGCCACCGCATAGGACTCAGGAAGCGAACCAAAATATAAACTCATAGCATCAAGGGCAGGCAGCATCGTCAAATCCACCAGCGGAGAGGTCATCCACAGAATCGAGCACGTCCGCAAGGTCAGCGCCATCGGCAGTCTGAAGATCCGCAAGAGACTCGGCATCCGCCTCGGTGTCATCTATCCAATAGGGTGAGTCACGGTGTAGCTCCTGTTCAGCCGCGCGGCGCAGGATAGTTTCCAATTCGTTGCCTGTTAGCTCATCAATGACCTGTACGGAACCAGAACTGCAAGAAGGAACCGTGGACGCAAGTGACACATTAGCTCTCGACTGCTGCGGCGGTGTGCGATCCGAAACGCAAAGCACCTGTGGTGTTTTTGGTGCAACGTTTTTTTGGGGTGTGCTCGTTCAACTCGAGATACATGCCAGAAGGCGTCGGCTCGTCCGAGGACGCTCGCACTGCGAAAGTAGCATCGCTCGAATGACCGGAGTTTTCATCGCGATCATCAAGACTCGCCCCGCATCATCGGGGTCGGAGTATGTACCCGCGTAATCGGTCGGCTCGGTCCGCGTATCATCATCGCGGCGGCGGGGACGTCGCGCGGTTCTTATCGTCGCAGACGCTTCGTCACTTCTGCTCTGCAGACGTCGGGGTTCTTGCCGGAATCTTCGGTTCTTGTCCTTCGATCGTCGGACTTCGGCGTCTTCAATCTCCTTCTTTCGGCGGCGCTCGAGCTTTTCATTCTCCTTGCGGCGGCGTCAGCTGAGTTCTTCTTTGAGCACGAGCAACTCGGCTCGCATAGCTTTTATCTCCTTTATCGTATCGTTTTCATCATCTTCTGCGACATCTGCGGTTCTCCTCCTTGCCGAACTGGTCTTATTCGCATGTCGCATGCCGGTCGGCGGCTGCCTCACCGGCGCATCATCATCATCATCATCATAGCAGCGCACTCGCGGTACCTCTCGCACGCGCTCTTCATCGGTAAGTTGCTCGTCTCCCACCATCTCGGAGAGCGTATACATCGTCCTTCTCGGGATCGAGTATAAGAAATATCTTGACACGCCGTCTTCAAACTGCGGCTAATGAGTGCTCTCTCGCTCTTGGGCTCACGATAACGCCTTTTTGACACGAATCATCTCACGATCAGTCATAATAAAACGCGTCAACGTCAATAAAAGACGTACGAAGATGTCCGCGATTCGGCGCTCCTCACGGCGCTCGTGGCTGGCCAAAATACCACCACATTCGCTGGTCACAAGCAGCGGAAACAAAGCGAGTTTTACGTGCCGTCGGCGACGCACGCTCGTACGGTCTGAAAACACTAGTACGAGATTCCGAAAAAAGGCGCGGACATGTCAACGCGTAGGAGTCGGTCGTAATAGAGGGGCTCGGTGCTTGATCAGGGCACGCGGCACCACTCGGACCGTAGTGGTCAGCTCGAAACGGGAACACTTGGTCGTCGGCGCTCCGGTATAGAGTACCGATCTCATATCCTCCACCAATTGCGGCAGTAAGCGAGACACCACTGGCTCAGGGGTGTGTGGTCACCTAGACACGCTGGCACCTCTAGAACCCGAGGTAAACGCGCTAGGCAGGGGGGTGCCTCGCTGCCACCACAAATGACACGCTCGCCAAGACCTCAAAGTTGAGGCTGGGGGATGGTTGAAGAGAAATCTGCTGCTTCTTACCCTTATCCGTCCGTTGAGAGCGTGATCTCTTCCTTACCTTTCTTCTTCCTTTCTACACAATCAAATAGTCCTCTGATTTGTGCCTACGCTCATCATCATGGTCTAGCGCGTCCCGAGGTATGTAGCACTATACACTTTACCTGTCTCGTGTAGTTCTAGATGCCGCCTGTCGTGTTCTGAGGATATAGGGAACATACCTTTTCATTCCCTGAATTAAATACTTCCAGACGTTCACGATGAGACGGGATGGTTTCCCAGGTGACTTACCACTGCTTGCTAAATGCTCTGCAGAATATGGGCCCAGGCGGGTCCCTGAGAAACCATGTGTCAACATGCACGTAACCTATGGGTATTGGACTGTTACCGCGCCAGTCCAGCCTCGACATGTGACACGCTTGTCAATATATAGCCATTACCATTGGGCTGTATATAGCATATTTTTTTGCACACGTGATCGTGTAACCTTGTGTGCACCTGTTCATAGTATCGTATTGTCATGTCAATGTTGATGTGTGTGTAATTGGCTAACCTGTACTCTTGCACACATGTTATGGAATATTTTGGGTACGTCCACTCGTACATTCCATGGCAATGCACTTAACAAGCTCCTTAAGAGCACCAAAACTAACCAGCTGCCTGAGTGACTACGCTTAGCGACACTACTCTGGACTCACAGCTTGCACAGTCGTCAAATAGACATCTTTCGATCGAAAACGATGAGTGTACATAAACACCGATAGACAGACCCCCTTAGAATGTCTAGACAGTGTCAACTGCGTGACTGAACCCACAGGTTCCCCGTCAACTGCTATGGCAGAACACGCAGCACGAGCCGCACCCAAGGCGATCACAGGTGCGGATATATTGAAGCTCGAAGCTCCTGTAGTTGAATTTCTTAACGACGGAAATCGATTTCAGCTTCAGACCCGCAAGGTATCCTTGCAAATAAAACACATTAAGCAATTACTACGGTCCAGTCATGCCGATGCTTTCCTCGAGTACGACTCGTGCGAAGCATATACTCGGTCATGCAAGGACTACGAGATCCTCCGGAATCAAATTCTCGATCGCGTTTTCCTGGAATGGAAGACCGATAGGGCTGCTGATCTCTGTTTAGCTGTTGATGAATTGCCCCCTGAGTATCAGGAAAGGCCGTGCGAGGGCATCCGCCATCCCGGCGTAGGTTGGTACCTATTCGCCTCCCGGGCGGGCCGGTTGGCAGCCGGAACGTTCGCAGTGGGACGGTGTATGGCCGGGGGGCGAAGACGGAAGGTTATCGACGAGTTGGTTGTCAGTCACATCGCGGTCTCCTCGTCGCATGGCGACAAGCTTGATGGTCACTCTCCGCCGACCGACCTTTCGGCGCTCCTCGTCTACAGGCCCGTGATTCCGGACTGGCACCTGTCGGTCCGGCCTGGCTCCCATGCTCGGGAGAGGTCTGAAGTTAGTTAGTTAGTTATCAGGAATGGCATTTCACCAACGAAGCTTTCCCTTTTATCTGATGCAGAAGTAGCTCAGCTAGCTACTGCCTGTTACGACTATGAAGTCAAGGCATTACGTCCTGAAATCAATGCTCGTTTCTTAGAAGAGGAACGAATCTTAAATCGCGCGCACCCGAAGGCACTAGCTTTCGACACCCGTGTTCGTGCCCCTGTTACCATGTTTTCGTTAACTGCTGCTGACTGGCACACTTATCAGAACACGTACGCTACATTCTTGCATACTTACTTCAATCTTGAAAGTGTTGGAAAACCGGCACTTGCGGCCTGGCCCGCCATCAGTGAGGTATACAACAAAAGTTATTTACCCAACAAGGCTCGAGCTATTATGCTCATCGCCTTTAGTCACTACGAGTCTGTTACGACTACTGATGTGTCCTATTTGAAACAGCAATTTAACTCTATTGTTTATAATCCTATGTCCATGTATTTATCGAAGCTGTCCTAGCATTTAGGCAAGTCTCTTACCAACAAGAAGCGTCTGTCCAGGATCCGGAAGATGAGCGATCCAACCACATAGGAAGCACGAAAGCTGCGCACGCGAAAAATTGACAGGCACAGCTTAGTTGTGGCGGGTGAAATGCGCGATGGAACGCGAGTCGCTGGTTTTACCAAAACCGACAAGCACAACGAGGAGAGGATCAACGAATAGGTGAAAATGCACAACGGGGAGTGGATCAACGAATAGCAGAAAATGTAGAACGGGGAGTGGATCAACGAATAGCTGAAAATGCACAACGGGGAGTGGAGGAGCGACGAGGGGAAAAGACAACGAGGAGGGGAGCAACGACGAGGTGAAAATACAGAACGAGGGGAGGAGCAACGACGAGGGGAAAATACAGAACGAGGAGAGGAGCAACGACGAGGTGAAAATACAGAACGAGGGGTTGAGCAACGAATAGCGGAAAATACAGAACGAACTCGCCCGCTCCTCTTTTGAAGCTGAATTGCTCGCTCTTTACGCCGCTACTGCGGAGCTCTCTTGGCTTCTCAAACTTTTTAATGCCTTTGATCTCCCTCGTCACACGGTCCCAATGTATGTCGATAACAGCACCACCGTCACCCAAGTCCGTCACAACCTTAGCGATATCTTCACCCGTAGTACGGCAGCTCCTCCCTTCCTCCGGCTTCGTGCTCGTTACCTCACCTCGTGACTTCACCCTGATATCTCCCGTCTCTTTCTGCCACACTGTCTCTCCTGACGTCTTTAAATGTCGACTCCTGACGTCGTTAAATGTCGACTGCTAAGAGGGGTGTGTGTGTGGGGAGCATGAAGGATGTGGGAGGGTTTGTGGGGTATGAGGGATGTCTCTGACGGGCGGAGATAAGTACGCGGGACCTAGTCGGGGTCATCGCCGAGGCGTGGGGCAGGCGAAGAGAGGACGGGCCCCGCCCGTAGGTCGTACGCATGCTGCCGCCTGACGTATGTGCGACGAAGGGTGACGTCCTGCTGGGATCGGGCGGCCTGGGTGGGGTTCCCCGAGGCGGCGACATGGGTGAGGGCGGTGAGGGCGCAGCGAGCCCGGCCTAATGCGTTGGCGATCCTGTGGCGGCAACTCCCGCCCCCTAAGGCTTACCCCTCTTACAGGGCCCCCCTTATCAGGGGCACCCTACTCCGTTCCGATGATGTCAGAGGTTTCTATGACATCATCTTCCTTTTCCGTGACATGTGTCACCCTGATTTCTGATTTTCGATTATCCTTGATCATAAAGCAACAGCCGATCCTCAAGTTGAGAGGACCAGGCACGGAAGTTGTTTGTGGTCGTGTGGCGGGAGAACGGCCATCCTCGTCCAGTGATTCCACCAAGGGCACGGACGCGAACGGCGAGCCAGGATTCGAAGGCACGCCAGGTAGCCCCTAAAATTCTCCTTACGCCACAGATCCCCCACTCACGGTAGATGCGGCGAGTTTGGGCCGCCTTTGCCTCTGTGAAGTTGGCGCAGCCGCTTGTCACCCAGGTTCGCGCAGCGATGCGCTCTGCGCATGTTTGGGCGAGAGCGTGGCACGCCGTGCTGGCCTCACCGAAGGCACCAAAGACGAGGCCGGCGGCGGTGCCGTAGCTACGTAGCCGCTGTTCGACAGGGCCCAAGAAGCCAGGCGGTGGTGCTGTGCCCGGCTGGGGGATGATGGCGTCGATGCCGCGGGCGTGAGCGAGGTATTCGGAGTGGACTTGCGCTGCGCGCCGATCGACAGGCGACGGGTGGGAGGGATGGAGGGCGTGGGCGGTGTACAACGAACCCCAAGCGAGGGTTTTGATGTCGTAGAGTTGCTCCTTGTTGTCGAGCGTGGTGAGGATGTCTGGGACGACTTGACGTCGGGCGAGATTGCCTCGGTACCGGCCGTAGAGGCGCGTGCGAATGGTAGGGGCGACGACGTCAGCAAAGATGCCGAAAACCTCGGACAGGGCTGGGATGCCGGCCTCTTTGACGCTGCCGTGGACGCAGTCGAGCTGGCCGTCATGCCAGGTGGTCCGCGCTCCTCCGCGGTTGACAAGGTTGGCCTGCGTGAGAAGCACCTTGCCGTGAGCGTCGAGAACGACGTCAGTGCCCAGAATGCGAGTGCCCACGAGGCCCAAACAAGCTGGAGAGGGGTAGCCAAAGTACTGGGCACTTATCTCAGCCCAGCAGCGGTTGGGGATTTGAAGGCCAGAGCTGGGCCACGAGCTGATAAACGTGGTCGAGAAGCGATCCCATGAGGACGCCGCTACTCGAAGTGCTTCGGTGATGGGAAGGGTGGCCGCAAGGCGCTGGAGTGCAGTGGCCCGAGCTGTCTCGCGCTGGGAGGTTAGAGCACGCTGGAGTTGGGGTATGAGCACGGGTGTCGAGATGGTGGGGTCGACGAGGACGCCCATGGAGACGAATTCGTGGGAGAGAGGACCGTCGACGAGATGAACGTTGGCGGGGTCGCCGGAACCAGCGCTGCCGTGGGAAGCCAGCGTGGTACGGAGATCAGCCCGAAGTCCGTCCCACGCAGTCTCGAGTGCTCGCCCCAGGGGGCAACCGGATGCGAGGAGGTGGTGCCAACGGTGCAACTCGTTACCTGTGCGAAAAGAAGTGGCACCCAGGACCGAGGCGAGGCGGGGGAGGTAGCCAGGGACCTCCAGGTTAGGATCTGTCGATTAGTAGTTAGGACTTACTGGGGTTAGAGATTGGGACTAGGTGAACTTACACTGGCCTCCACTTGTTATTATTATTATTAGTTTGTTTTTAAATGTCGACTGCTAAGAGGGGGGTGTGTGTGGGGAGCATGAAGGATGTGGGTGGGTTTGTGAGGTAGTATTAGTTTGTTGGTTCGGTTTCAGTTGCTAGACTGGGTCGGGACGCTGCTGCTCCGAAAAACGTTATTATTATAAAACATAGTAACGACGTACGTTACCGTTAAAATCAATCGTAGGCGTTACGTTAATATTACGCTAGCCCGAATAAATAATTCAGGAGGCTTCTGTAGTTCCGAAAATTGTGGCAACACTGTGCAGCGCCCCCTCGCGCGCACGGAAGGGGTAAGGTTGAGGGAAGGTATTCGCGTTTGCCACAGCGCAAGAAGGATGAACGACGATACGAAACGAAGAGTTCTGTTAATCCTCATCGAGTTGCGCGCGGTCGCGATCCTCAACGGCGTAGATGACGAGGACTTGACGCTGGACGAGAAAGTGGCCGTGCTGAGCAAGATGGTGGACCGCAGGGAGGAATGGCTCTTGGGGTTGCTCGAGGGCGTTTCCGATGATGCGCTCGACGCCTTGGCGCGCAAGCGCGTCGAGGACCAGGGCTGCCTCGTCGAAATTTCCAAGCTTTTCGACAAGGTTGGCGTTGAGAACCACGTGCGCGAGCTCCTCAAGGTGATGGTGCCCGGAGGCGCTTTCGAGCCCAAGGTCGACGAGAACGTCGAGTTGCCAAACGGCGTGCGCCCGTCGTCGACCGAAAACTCGGACAAAGAGCTCGTGACCTTTGTCGAACTCGGCGCCATCAACTGGATCGACTGGTTGCTCGAGCGATATGGTCATCTCCGATCTCGCGCGTGCGACGTCGCGGGCCGGGTCGGGTCGCTAGAGGTGCTCAAGTGGGCGCGCGCAAGCGGGTATCCTTGGCACGCGTGGACGTGCTCTGCGGCAGCTCGCGGGGGCCATCTCGAAGTCCTCAAGTGGGCGCGAACCAACGGATGTCCGTGGGACGCAGACACGTGCTCGCACGCGGCTATCGGCGGACACCTCGATGTCCTCGAATGGGCGCGCGCCAACTCGTGCCCTTGGGCCGATGACGTTTGCTTCCGCGCGGCGGAGAACGGTCATCTCGACATCCTCAAGTGGGCGCGCTCTCACGGGTGTCCCTGGAACGAAGCGTGCTCGTGGGCCGCCTTGAACGGTCATCTCGAGGTGCTCCAGTGGGCGCGCGCAAACGGGTGCCCTTGGAATAAGGCCTTGTGTGCCACTTCGACATCCCCCAGGGTCCGCGCTTGGGTGCTCGCGCAACCGGACTAGGCTCGTCGGCAAATTAATTTTACTCCCGTAGTCTGTTGTTACTAGGGAGCGCGCGTCTAGTTGGCGTGGCTTCTTCTTCTTCTTCTTCTTCTTCTTCTTCTTATATCGACGAATCTTCGGACACCTCGCCCGGCGGCGGCCGAGCGAGATTGTCCAGCAAGTCCGCAGCGTCGTAAGCGGGGCGCCCCCCGATGTGTTTCCAGGCCATTAATTTTAAGAAAACAAAAACGGACGAGGCCTTCTGCCGCCACTTAACTAACTTTTATTGCGACGACGAGATTATTTTTCTCGTCGCAATCAGCAGCAACAAGACTGCGTCATCACTAGCGGCAGCAGCACTAATACGACAGTCCCAAAGGGAGGGAGGGAGGGAGGGAGGGAGGGAAGGACACCCCTTTCACATCAGCAGCTCCTCGGAACCGAACAAGTTAGTTTTCCAGAATGCTAGTAGGACCAGAGTCACGATCCTTAACCCCAGGAATTTGTTCGGACGATGGTTAGTCCGTTGTTGTTGTTGTTGGTAGTGTTTTCCGTCGTTGCGTCGGTGGTGCGACTGCGCGTCCAGGATGATGATGTTCAGGAGGTCCCTTTAGAGTTCTCGCGGGACGACAATCTCTGGGACGTGGCGCGGGAGTTGTTGGTCGCGAGGCGGGGCGCGTTGATTCAGAATCTCAGCACCGCCGCGGTCGTCGCGCGCATGCGCGAGGCGCTCGAGTGCGGGATCACCGAAGCGCCGTACGCCCTGGCGCGCGGCGGCGGCGTGTGGTCCGTCGAGGCGCCGCGCGTGGTTGTGACGTCGAGGCAGACCGACGAAGACGCTCTTCCTTTGCCGAACAACTTTGTAGCCGTCGCTCCCGAGGAGGTCCCGAGGGCCGTGCTCGAGTTGCTCGCGCTCGGGAAGGAGGTCTTGTACGCGCCGGAGGACATAGCCGTTGTTGGAAATCTCTGGAACGAATCGCCGTGCTCCGTGATCTCGTCCGGCGACGCGGTCGCTTTCCGGCCCGACGCCCGGGGGCTCGTGGTGGCCTCCTACTGGAGCGCCGCCTCACCAGAGTGCTCGGTTGCGGAGGGGCTCGAAGCCGCCCTGAATCGCGCCCGGCGGGTGTTTCCGGGACACGACGAGGGATTGGCGTGCGCTTCTCGTCCGTGGAAGCTGTTCGTTCCCCGGGAATGCTGGGAAGCCCCCTGGATCCTGCGGCTCGTGTCGCTCGTCGACGTGGAGGTCATCGAGGACGCGGCGACGACCCTCGAAGATAAGTCGATTCTGGTAATCAACACGCATCGCGCGACAGAACTGGCCGCGCCGCGAGGCGCGCGCGTCGGGATATTTCTTATCGACGAAACCCTCGCCTTCCCGGAGGAAGCGGCCTCGCGCTTCGCCTTTGTGGTGCGCGTCGGGTTCGGCGACGTGACGGACGCGGGGGGTCCCCGGTCCGGCCAGCTCGTCGTTCCGTTGGGTCCGCCAGATTTCGAACGAGAGGCGCCTCCTCCGTTCTCGTCGTCGTCGGGCCGGCGGTTTTTGTGGGTCTTTTTCGGGCGTGTCCAGAACCAGGCGCGCGCGCGCATGCTTTCCATGTTCATCGAGCTCGCCGACCGGCGCGGCGCCGAGTATGCTTTGCGAACGACGGCAGGCCTCGACGACGAGGGTTTGCGCGCGTGGCGCGAGGGCGATGCTTGGGACCTCGCGCCGAATTCGACCTCCTGGCGCGCGGGCCAGGCGGCTTCTGTTTCCCGGGACGAGTACCGCGTGGTCCTCCGAAACGCCGTCTTTGTTCCGAGCCCGACCGGAACGCACCACGAGTGTTACCGGGCTTACGAGGCCCTCGAGGCGGGCGCGATTCCCGTCGTTTCTACGAATTATTATCGACGTTGGTTCGGCGCCCCCTTCCCGATCGTTTCCGACTCGCTCGACGCGATAGAGACACTCCTAGAAAACCCCAAAAATATCGCCCGCCTCGCCGACGACTGTCGAGCCTGGTGGGACGAAGCGAAACGACACTATCCGCGCCGCGTCAAGGCTTTTCTTAACAATCCTCTTCAGCAGCAGATCCCGAGATGCGATTCGGTCTTGACTCTCGTAGTCCACGCCAACGGCGTGCCCTTCGACCTCGAGTTCCCGAGCCGAGCGAACGACGCCGACCTCCGCACTATCGCGCAAAATTTTGCGACCACCCGCTCCCTCCGCCTCGGCGTCGGCTGCGACTCTCCTACCTGCGTCCGAGACCATCTCGTCGCCGCCATGAGGAATGCCTCCAACGATGTCTGCGGCCAAAATATCCTCCTCGCCGCCATCCCCGGCTCCGGCGAAACCCAACTCGCAAACCTCCTGCGACACTACCTCGGCTGGGAACGCGTCGTGATCACTCACCTCCCTTTCGACGACGACGACGACGACGACGACGAGAATAATACATCATCATCATCATCATCATCATCATCATCATCATCATATCCGGAGGCCATCGTCCACCTTCTGCGCCACCCCGTCCACAACTACCACGCCTGGCAACGACGACGACTAGTAAAAAAGCAACATCCGGCGATTCTCACCCCCGACAGGTTCGCCCACCGCTGGCTCGCCCACCACAACTACTGGCGCTCGCGCCGCGACCTCCCGCGACTCGAAATGCGCTACGAAGATCTTTTCTTGCCAACCCCCCGAGGAGGAGACGAACACGAGACGGCGGGCCTCCTCCTCCTCCGAGACCTTGTCCCGGCGTCGGGGCTCCGCCGCGACCTTCGACTGCCGCACCGGGCCCAGCCACCCCCCGCCGATCTCCCTGCGCTCTTCGCCACCCCCCTCGAAGCCCTTGGCTACACGGTTGTTGCTGCCTGAATTCTTGTTGCCCTTTGTGTATTATCACACTATGCTCGTCGTCGTCGTTGGCGTTGCCTGCGCGCTCCGAAGCAGCTCGCCGCGGCGGCGGCGGCGGCCTCCTCCGCGGCCCCAACAACGCGAAAAGGAGGACGTGGCCCAGGTGTGTCGCACGCTCGCGGGCAACGAGGCCGCACCACCCATCGTCGTGCCCGATGCGAGCCGCGGTCGCCCTGCCCCCCCGATCAGCTTCGCGTACGCGAGCCTCGACTCGCTCGTCCCAGGGCTCGGAGCGGCCTTCGAGAACTACGAGTTCCGCGACGCGCTCCGCATGGCTGCGCGCGCGGACCTTTGCGCCGGACCCCTCGCGCGCGATCGCGCCTCGAGCGTCCAAGGAAGCTGGCACGCCCATCACCTCGACGCCCTCGACGCCGCACTCGAGAACCTCGGCATCTCGGGCCGCGACCTCCTCCGTGGCCTCGCGGGGCTTAGGCTCCCGGGCCTTGACGCTAGACCCGTCGCCGGCCATTTTATGGACATCGTTGGTATCAGGGATCGTCGCCTCGCACACTCGTGGCACCAAGACGCCCACGGCAAAACCTCGCAGCTCACCATCATGCTGGGCTTTCCGGCGCGCGACTTCCACTCAACCACCACCGGCGTTTTTTCACACGTCGTCAAGCTCTCGCACGAGCTCCAGCCCCGAACCCCCCGCGTCGCCCCCCTCGATTTCGTCGACTTTCCGGTCTCCGAGGCGAACATCATCAGGCCGCACTTCTGCCGCGGCCAAGAAATTCTCGTCTACTCCGACGCGGCGACCCTTCATTCGGCCCCCGACCTCGCCCATCGCGACTCTATCTGGAGACTCATGTAGTCTTACGTGTACCCCCACTTTTCTCATAATGGTGGGTGACGACTCGTCGTCGTCGTCGTCGTCGTCGTTGTTGGCCTTGGCTGTCGGTGGGGGACGGAAGCAGCAGGAGCGAGCGTAGGTATACGAGCGGCGGCGGCGTCGTCTAGGACAATATGAGAGCAAGGCAGAAAAAGCGCCCGAAACACGGAACAAGGAGGACAGGAAGCTCCTGTATATCATAATATGACCGACGTTCCCAAGAACGATATCGAGGAGCCTAGGTAGAGGTGCGGCCGACGATGATGTCGACAATCTGATGAGTATGATGAGTGCTTGTGCGATACATCTTTTTAGAGGACATAGTTGAAAGTCCCAATAACACGTCCGTTCTGGTCCGTCGTGACCTTGACGCCGAAGCCTCGGGTGCTGCCGTGGCTGCACGCCTGAACGGAGAATGTCGTTGCCCTTTTCGGTCGGCGCACGTAGATGTAGAACGCATAAGCTGCGCGTGAAGCGTCTGTGTCGCAATCCGGCTGTCCTTGGGGTCTCATCATAACTTGCCCCCCTTTGACCTCCGATCGGCCATAGCCAACCTGCCTGAACTGCAGCCAATCGTCGGACTGGTTGACGAAACTGACATCACTGACTGGCGGGGCTGGCGTCATTCTTTTCTCCACTCGTTTGTGGTAGAAAAGAACGAACTGCGGTTCATAATTAATTCCGTTCGTTGCATTTCAGAACCGTTGCGACCATTAATTCTCGAAAGGAAGGAAGGAAGCGCTCCGTTCGAATTCGTCCGTTGCAAACAACCAAATATGTTGAGGAGATGGTTTGTTGTTGTACTAAGCTTCGTGTTGTTGTTCGGCGAGGCGACACTGCGGGATTGTCCCGGCGTGGTGACGCTCGACAAGCACAGCATGAAAAAGTTGTCGCGGTACTTCACTCTCCTGGTGAAGTTCGACCGAGACCACCCGTTCGGGATCGCCCAGGAGGCATTCCAGAATGTGAGTCGTCGCATTGCCGATCACAGGGCCGACGAGTTTTTGGTCGGGCACGTCGGGGTCGGCGCTTACGGGGGGTACAACAAGGATCTCGCTGCGAAGCACGGCGCCGAGGACACGAGCAAGTGGCCCGTGTACAAGATATTTCACCGGAACGGGGTGACGGTCGATTTCCACGGGAATCACGACGACGAGGGCGAGTTGGCCGCCTTCGTGCAGGCCGAGGTGCACATCGACATGGGAGAGGGGACTATCAAGGAGCTAGATGAGATGGCGCGGCGATTTTTGATGGGGAACCGCGACGCGAGGCATCTCCTGTTGCACGAGGTTGACGCGGAGGCCGTCGAGATCGTCAAAGCGAAACCGCATCTGGAGGCCGTCGCCAAGTTGTACGTGAGAATCATGCATCGCATGTACGAGAAGGGCGACAAGTTCGCGCACGACGAGATCGCGCGAGTGAAGAAGTTGCTCCGGAGTTCGAAGATTTCCGAGGCGAAGCAGGCCCAGCTGAGGGACAGGCTCAAGGTCCTCCAGTCTTTCACGAGCCCCCTAGGGGCCAACCCCCCCCCGGGGACCTATTCGAAGACGGTCGAGTTGTGAAAGGATCATCCTAGGAGGCGGACGAGGTGAGTTTCGTTTCGAGGAAGGCGACCTGCTGGTCGATAGTCGCGGCCTTCGCGTTGAGGAAGGCGATGGAGTGGTGGTGGGCGTTGAGGATTTTCATGATCTGCTGGGACTGGGGGTCGGGGAGGGCGTTCTTGTGCTTGTCGTTGAGCTGGTTGACGAGTTCGCGGAGCTGGGCGTGCATGCCCTTGAGCTGGGTCTCGAGCTTGACGGCGAGGTCGTAGATGTGTTCGCGCTCGCGGTCGGCGTCGAGCTGGGGTCGGGAAATTGCCCGCGCGAATTGTTGATCGACAGCGCGTTCGACCTTCTCGAGCGTCGCGTCGAGGTCGTCCTGATAATTTCGGACGTCCGCGAGGACCCGCTCCGTCTGCTGCTGCGAGATGACGAGCCGTTCGGCATATTCCGACACCTCGACGATCTCGCGCTGCGCGGCGCGGATCTCGTTTTCCCACGAACGCAGCCGCTCGACCTCCTTGTCGAACGCTTGGAGGTCGCCCTCGAGATCCTTCTCCCAGCCCCGGACGATTTCTGCCATCGGCTTGCCGCGCAGTTCCACCGGAGCCCCAGCGCCGCTCGGGGCGGGAGCGAACGCGAATCCGCCGCCGCCGGGATTGCTGTTGGTTGTCGCTTGTGTCGCGCTTGAAAAGGAAGAGAACCCGCCAGTCGTAGTAGCGGCGGCGGCGGTGGTAGCGGTGGCGGTGGTCGTCGTCGGGGGGGGGGCGAAGGACAAACCCCCGGTCGGGTTCGTCGCGGCAGGCGAGGGGGCGGCGGCGGGAAAGGAGAACCCTCCGGTCGCGGCGGGCGCGGGGGCAAACGAGAACCCCGCGCCTGGAGTCGCTGGCGCGGGCGCGGCTCCCCCCCCGAACGAAAAGCCCGTCGCCGCCGCCGGCGCGGGCGCCCCCCCAAACGAAAAGCCCGCGGGCGCCGCGGGCGCGGGGGTCGTCGCGAACGTAAACGTCGCGGGCGCAGGGGCGGCCGCGCCAGCGAAGGAGAACAACGGCGCCGAAGTCGGCGTCCCGCCTAACATCCTTACCCTTATCTTTAGGCTGGCATCGAAGGGAGGGGCTTGATGCGCTCCCCCCACACGTCGAAGATTCCCGCGCGCCGCGATCGAGACAAGGGGAGCCGGGCGGCCTCGATCTCAGCGCACGCGTGGTAGCATACGACGGCGCAGGTCCCGAAGATGGCGGCCGTGACGGCGAGGCTGGTAACGAGGAAGAGCCCAATCAAGTTCTCGCTGTAGCCCGTCGTCTCCTCCACTCGGCTCGTGTACTGCGGCTCGGCATCGGCGAAGAGCAGCACCACCGCAACGATCGCAAACACGAGTGTCCCGACGGCGGTGAACACGAACTGCGGAGGGGGTCGATCTTCGGGGGTCAGAGTCCCGGCCCAGCAAATAGCGCACCCCAGAACAAAAAAGAAAGCGAGCAAAAACACGCCGACGCCGACACCCAGGACCCGCGTCGGCTTGGCCTTGCGGTACTCGGCCTCGGGGTACTCGTCCTCCATGCGGTAGAAGAAGAAGGCGTTGGTGTTTGAATGAAGTGAAACAACGGGCCGTCCAACGGCCGGTAAATTCCCTTCCATTTTCGGCGAGCCATCCGTGCGTGATTTTATATTAGTCGTTGCGACGAGCTGCAGCAGTGTGTGGAGGGTTGGCTGTATCGCACGATGCTTCCGGTCGCGCTGCGCAACGGCGGGGGCGCACGGGAATCACCGGCGCCGATGAGACAAAACGTTATGGCGCGTGGACCATAGGGGGGGGGGGGGACCTACTACCATAAGAGAGACCGACATTCGCAAGCAGGAGAAAGGCACGCCCAAGTATCCGCCGCCGCCGCCGCCGCACATAAGAAGTTCTCAATCACACCCCTAGAGTACTTTTGCGGAGGGCTCGTCGTCGATTTGGAGGTCAATTCCGTGGTCGATGATGCCTTGGTCATCGTCCGAGACGCTCGAAGAGGCCTTGACCGACGCAAAGATGGCGGCGCTGCCGATGCCGCTATGGATAGGGTTTTCGACGAGGTGGGGCTTGATGATGGGGTTGCCCGAGCGCTCGCGGCATAACGTGTAGCAGATGAAGACGATGGAGAAGATGGCTAGAAACACGGCGACGACGGCCCACGCGACAACAGTCGCCGAGGATTCGCCTTTCTTCTTGGACGAGGTTTCGACTGCGCGGAGCGCCGTGGTTGAGTCCGTCGCCGATTCGACGCTTATCTGGACTGGCTCGAATCCGGCGAGCGTGTCCTCTGACGCGTAGTCGTCGCAGTAATGCGCGACGGTGATCGTCGCGACGCCAACCGGCGCTTCGGCGGGCACGGTGCAGCCGACGCGCGAGCGCGAGTAGAAGACGGCGGTGACAACATAGACTTGAGTCTCGAATTCGATTTTGCACGAGCCCTCGGTCGTGGGCACGAAGCTTCCGGTCACGATGACCTCGGTGCCAGGCGCGAGCGTACCCGCCGGCATCTCGTAACCACGAATTTCGGGGATGGGTATGCACTTGCCAAAGTCGTGAGCAATCCCCGAGACCCAGTTCTCGAAGTACATGTTGTTGCCCTCGACGCTGCACCGAAAGTGGTTGTTGGAAACGTCGAGATTGTAGACGAAATAGTGCGAGTCCATGATGAGGTCGTAGAATGTCGTCGGGAGCGGGCCGCAGAACATGTTGTCGGAGAGATCGAGCTTGGAGGAGACGCCGCGATCTTGGTTCGCGGCGAAGGGGACAAATTGGTCCGAGATCGTCCCGTCAAACATGTTGTGCGACAAGTCGACGAGGCGCAGCGTCGGATTCGAGTCGATGGTCGGGAGTGTTCCGTTGAGCTCGTTCCACGAGAGGTCGACATGGTAGAGCCGTGGCATGGCGCTGAGGAACTCCTTACGAATGTTGCCCTCTATAAAGTTGTGCGAGAGATCGAGATTCGACATTGAGCTCAAGTTCGTGATATGATACAGCGTGCCGCGGATGCCGGAACGCTCCAAGTAGAGAGCCGTCAGCTTGCGCGCCTCGTTCACCTCCATCGGAATCGTCGCCTCGAGCGCATTACGCGATAGATCGAGAGTGCTCAGCTCCGGAAGGTTGGTGAAAAAACATGTCGGAACTTCTCCCGTGAGCCTATTTCGCGCGATCGACAACGTCTTGAGCAACGAGAGGGAGTCAGTTTCGTTCGGGCATCGCAAATTTCCTTCGATGAGGTTGTTGTACAGATCGATCTTCTTGATCGTTGAGCTGCCAAAGAGGTTGGTGGGCAGCGTGCCGTTAATTCTGTTGTTCGGAAGCTCGAGGTACTGGAGGTGCGTCAGCTGCGCGAACGAGGCGGGGAACGGGCCGCGGATACCCTTGGTGTCGAGGATGAGGTCGGAGACGTGGCCGTCCGAGTCGCACCTCACACCAGGGATCACGAGGCAGTCCGTTTCGGTCAGTGCATCGATCTCCTCTGGCTCGATCGTAGGCCACCAGTCGCAGTACGGCTTGCGCCTCGAGTCTTTCTCTCCGCTGAGATCCGAGTCGACGGTCTGGTGCGTCGCCCAACTCCAGTCGTCTGGAGCGTCTGCGTAGGGGTGGCACATGGTCATATACAACTCGCGGATCACGTCGAGTTCAGCCGGCAGGATGTACGTGGACGGGTACGAGAGGTCCGTCGTTTGCGTGACGATAATCGTGTTCGCCGCGCTATAGGTCGATACGGTGATCATTAGCTCGTCGAGCGTCCGGAGGTCCAAAGTGCCGCATGTCGAGCACGAGCTGGTCGAGTACCCGCAGCCGCCATAGCAGTGGTAGAAGTCGTCGTCGTTGCCCGAAGAATCTTCGTGGAATGCCACCACGTCCTCGTGCAGTAGGGGCCACCAGTACCTGCGCGCCGCGCGCTGAGGACTCGTCCACGCGCGCTCCTTACCAGTCGTAGCCGGTGCCCGCGTCTTCCTCGCGGTACACCGGTCTCTGGCGGAAAGAGAAGAGCGAGACAGGCGTCTCGTCGTGGTCCGAGTCGACAGACCATCCGTGATAGAGCATTGGCAAGTTGCCGAATTGGTCTTGGATGGAAAACCCGGTCGCGCTCAAGTAGATGGCCTTACCCGGTGCGAGGTCGAGCGCGTAAGGGCATCCGGCGGTGATCGTGATGGGGTTGACGTAGGACCCCAGGTGGCTACCGTACCGCGTGTCGTCGTCGGAACCCACCTCATACACCGGTACCTCGGCCGGGCACTCCTCGGTTCGCCGCCTGGGCACCGCGTTCGCTTCCATTTCTACTTCCGAAGATAAGATCGAGGAGAAGACACGACCGTTGTCCCAGGAGACTGCACCGCGCCGCGCCTCAATTTCCAGGTCGACATGTCGCCGCGACTCGAGGGCCTGGATTCGCGACGCATCCTGAAGTCCTCGGTGCGGGGCAGCGGGTGCTGCCAGAGGACTATTATTGGTGCACAAGACGAAGAAAACCAAGGCGAGCAGGGTCAGACGATCCCTTATCATTTTCCGCAAAATGGAGTCGAATAGGCGACAGAAGGTCTACCACGGCGACCGCTGCCACCCTCTTGATTAGCCACCACCGGTTGGCTTGCAGCTTGTATAAATAAATACCTAGGTTTTTCGTGCTTCGAAGGTCCGTGGCGGCCTCCCGACCTTATAGGCTTCTTATTGTAGTTCACGGCAGTTTCAATGTGAACTCCTTCGCTCGTTGTACGTCAGTAGACCTTGGGACCTCCCGTGTTTAATAGGTTGGAGGAATTCTCACCCGCTGTTGAAGGAAGGAAGGAAGAATCCTACGCATCAACGAAAGTTGTTGCTTACCCTAATTAATGCGCGTTCCTCGTTCCACCTCTCTACACAGTGGCTCAGTCAGTACGGAATCTGCTCCTCCTTGACTGACTGCGCGTTCGGTGTCGATAAGTCTCCCACATGGCTTGTTGCCCTGCAGGGCGTTGGCTGGCCCGCTCCCGGAAACGAGAAAATCCCCATTGATTTATGCAGCCCCACGTTTGCGCTGGACGCGGGGCCGCCTCCTCGCCTGCCGATCCCAACTCCCCTAAAAAGAGTCCCGAAATAATAGCTCGCGCGGCCCGCCCTAACGAATGGTGTCCGCATATGGGATGGGGTTGTACCGCCGTTCACAAACCACCTCCGAGCACCTCCGAAGCCAATTTCTACGCTGCTGCACGACCCAGGACTTCCGAGTAGCACAACCTCGTCGAAAAACAAGGGAACAGCTAAAAGATAGGAACTATGACATGAGGATGTTGTTGATGGGGATGTGGACCAGCTTGACGAAAAACCCGACAAACCCCATGATGAGGAATCCGACGCCGGTTGCCCAGGCGATCTTGATGAACTCTTTTCGGTCGGGCTTGGTGCATTTCTTGACGAGGTGAACTGAATCTTTGTAAAAGTCTTTGAGCGGTTGGACGATCACGGCGTTCACGTCAGACATCTCGGAGCTCCTTATCGCTTCAGTGTTGTTGTGAGGGTAAACAACAACGTCAACTAGGGTAAGTGGTTTGAACAACAACGTCTTCTTCTTAAATTCGGCGGGTGAACATTAATTATTATTGCCGCCGCAGGCGCGTTCGCCGTCCGCTCTGCGCAACATACAGAGAGCGAACGGAATCCACGCGTCCGTATCAGCACGTGCACCGCGCACTCGGAGGGCGGGCGGGCGGGCGGGCGGGCCAACATGTATAAAGCATGTTCACCACGAGGGTGATGATAAAAGTTAAACGAGGTTGGTTCGGCGGCCTGTTTGGGCCGAGAGCACCGCGGTGAGACGGGCACGCGGGTCCAGGGCGTCGAGGCGCTTGAGACGAGCGAGATCCTCTTTGTCGCGGGAGTTGAGGGCCTGCGAAGAGGACTCGGATGATAGTGGGGGGGGGAAAGAGCCGACCTCGTCCGCACTCGTCGGCTTGCCCGTAAGTTTGTGGCCCTCGTACATAGCCTTGTAGAGGAGGCAGCGGCGGTGGAGAAGGCCGATGAGGAACTCCTCAAAGTCGACAAAGCCGTCGGAGCGCCCCCCTCTGCCTAGATCGAGCTGCGTGATCATCCGCTGAGCTTCGGAGACGGAGGGCGGGTTCCCGAGGGACGAGAGACCCACGCGCAGCTCGTGCTCTGAAATGTGATTGTTGCCGTCGCCTGGAGACTCTCGTCGTTCGTCCGCGGCCACGGAAGCGCACGCACGGTCAAAGTGCCCAAAGAGCTCCAAAAGCCTTCGGCGGTCCTCGGTGCTTAACTTGCGCGGGTTGGTCTCCTCGGGGAGTGCGAACATGTCCGCGAACTCGTCGCTCAGCACGTCGATCTCGCCCGAGGCGAGCTACGAAGGTCTCCTTCTAAGTCGCCGATCACAAACGCACCAGTTCTGCACCGCTTCGACCCGCGCAACACGTCCATGCGCACAGCGAGCATCGTCGCTTCGGCTTCTCGGCTCGCGGCGTCCCGAGCAAGACGACGCTCCGCCGAGGCGTCGCGTTGCTGTTAAGCCGTCTCGTTCGCGTCTTTGTTGATCCCATCAAACCCTTTTTTTTTTGACACAACACCCCCCACGAAACAAAATAAAAAACTTTCAGCGAAGAAAAAATAAAGCTCAGCCTGCACCAGCGCGACCTCACGTCTTCTTGGCGACCGCGCCGGCATGTCTCTCCCTATTGGACACACGCCTTCCATACAATCGGCCCTTCCTTCTCTTCAACGGCTGGGTAGGCATTCCTCACATCGGCTCCAGGTGCTGCTCATTGAGCGATTGTTCTTGAGCATAGACAAGGTCACGGCCACGAGGCAATAATATAATGGTCGTCTTGGCCCCCTTTCGCGAGAGTTGGAAGAAACATTGCTCTTATTATGCCAAAGGCGGTGAACTACTGAATGGAGCAGTCTTGTGCCGGAGATGCCAGCATTTTGTGGCGATCAGCTCCGTCGTTTCTTTTTAGCCCAGTCTGATCCGCGAGACCAATGATGTGGGACGGAAACCCAAGACAACAAGTCCGCATCCAGTAAGAATTAATTGGCTTTCTTGTGAGGTTGCAATTCCTTCTCGCCAAATATTTTACTCTTGGCTCAAGGCCGCTGGAGTCGACTCGCAGCGCCATTCGTTTACAAGAACATCCTGATGTGCCACTCGTTTTACTAGAGCATCCTGATGCGCCAGGCATTTCTAACAATCAAACTAACTAGCTATAACTAGAGGCCAGACCAATGCATGGGGCGTGAGCTATAATCCCAGCGCCATTGCGCCTGGGATCAGAGTCACCGGGCGTTCAGACGTGGTGGATAGAAAGGAGGATTAAAGGCGAGTTGATGATCTGTCGCCAGTTGTCACGGTCTTGAGCGAGAGAGTACCACGTCTTGATTTTTTTTGTCGGACTTGCGGAGTGCCTTATTGAGACCCTCGGCCTTACGTGAACTGTGGAGGGCGCGGGGTCCCCGCGGGGTCCCCGCCGGGGCCCTGCGGGTCCCCGCGCCTGGCATTTCAGTCCGTGGATTTCAGCCCATTCGCCGCGTGATGAACGGGCGGCGAATGGCCTGGTGCAACACCTAGCACTCAAGTCGACAGCACGTCGTGCATCGGCAAGACGTAGTAATCGAGTCGGGCAATGCGCAGATGGCATGCGTCTCATTGCTGGTGCCTCTGGGCACCACCTTCGCCTCTTGATCTCCGTTGGTCAAGTGCGTCACGAACATGGGGCCAGTGTTGGGCGCCGCTCAAGTCAGAGCGAGTGCTGCTCACGGCGAGTGACGCGCACTGTACACAGCCCGCACGTTGCGCGCCTTGTGTTTGGCGCAAGGAGCCGCAGTGAGTATACTGGTTGGTTCTTTTTATACGGCTGGTTGAATTTTTTGAGCAAGCATGTCAAGGAGCTCGAAGAGCGCAGATCATTAGATACTGCCTGTCGCGCGTGTTTGACAATTACGCACATGCCCATCCGTGGGCCAGTGCGTCGCTTCAACGCGGCATCTGAGTTCTTTTTTTACGTATTATTCCGTTTTTGGTCCGCCGAGAATTTAAAGTCATTAGAATGTTTTAGTTTAGTGGATAATTTAATTTAAGTCCGTTGTCAAACCGACCTCCTCTGTCTCGTCGCCGACGTTGTGGAGCCCTGACTACGCCGCTTAGATTTACACGATGCGACCCCTCGCCCCCTCTCAGGCGGCGATGACACCTTCGGGCAGATGCCACGAAGGAGGCCGCTGCGGCACGCTTCTTCAGGAAGCTCATCGCTATCGCTTGTGGGCGTACGAGGAGACGGAAAACTTTCCCATCTTGGAAGAAGCGGATCACGAAGACGATCCCCAGCCTTTAAGTTTATTTCGGCGCATTTTTTCGAAAGTGTATACATAATAAGGCCGTTGTTGTTGATCTCATTCTTCCAAAAAGGCCGTTGGCTGTTGCATTTGTTCTCGTTTAAAAAGAAAATCTTTCGAGAATCTTTATCTTTAAATCTTTAATTCCGTTGATTGGCGAGGTGGTTGGTGTCCTTGAAGTTTCCATCGTCTTCTAAAAAAGAGGGACTAGTTTTGTTGTTGAGCGGGATACTGACGATACTGACGACCTATGAGGCAAAAGATGGTGTGCGTTGATAGCCGGAGTTTGGAAGGGTGTTCGATTCGGCGGCTCCAGTCGGTCATCAAGATCGAAGAGGAGACGGTGTCGCTGCGCGCTGGGTCGGAGACGCTGGTGATCTGCCAAAGAAGCTCGTCGATCATGTGCAGCGTGGCCCTCTCGTACTACTTGCTCACGCAAAGGCGTGAGCTGGTCCGCGACAAGCGCGTGCTGGAGGTCGCATGCAGGAGCGGGCTGGCAGGTATCGCCGCGAGCCACGCGGGCGCGAAGAAGGTTACGCTCCTAGTCCCGCCCGAGGGCTACGACGCGGTGCGTCGCGGCGTCCGAGCTTCTAACGCACCCCATACCGAGCTCGCGCTCTTGCGGTGCGGCCAAAAGGTCCGCGAGGACTACGACGTGGTCTTGGTCTCGGACGCGATTCTCTCGGACGCCTGCGTGGAGCCCCTCGTCGCCATTCTCGAGTCTTGCTTGCTCGGTCGCGCCCACCATCCGTTTGCCATCGTTGCGTGGCAGCGTCGAAATGCGATGCGCGAGCGCCGGATTCTCGAGGCCCTACGAGGCAAGTTCGACATCTCGGTCATGGCAGACCTTCCGGACCTTCCCCCGGATGCGCTCACCGTCTCCACCAAAGAAGCTGTTGCCCCCCTGCTCGCGTCCTCCAGCCGCATTTTTTTGAGGGTCGAGCCCATGGGTTCCGCGCCGGGTCACGACAGATTTTCCTTTGAAGAAGGGATGCCCCTCACCTACCGACACTTCTCCCTCTGATCTCTCTGGAAAATGCTGCTGCTGCTGCTGCTGCTGCTTACGCGAAAGATTCTGCCCAAAGTCGAATTGATGAAGCGCATCGATGTCTCTCCGGTCGCCGACAGCAGCAGCAGCAGCAGTTGTGTCACCGCTGTTGTCAATACCAAGCGTACTCCTCATGGGCCACGCGGTTTGGGTGGCGAGCCATGAGGTCACAACAAGGTCGCCGCGGCAACGCTGTTGTTTAACCGAAGGATGGAGCGTATGTACGGCGCTGCGTGTTTATTCGGGAAAAGGGCGGTGGGGTCTAGATCTGCCCATTCTCGACCGCAATAGGTAAAGCGAAATCTTGGGCGAGCGAAGAACAATGTAATATAACCACAGCAGAAGATATGCATGGAAATTTGCGCAACACAAAACGCATTTTCCAGCACGGCGAAAGCCTGGGAGTACTGCTGCAGCTGCCTCTGGCTTTGAAGGAAGGAAGGAAGGAAGGAAGGAATGGGGGAGAGAAGGAAAGAATGCCTTGCCACCAAAGCGAATGACTCTGCTTCTTGTTCGGAGACCAGATACGCGTGTGTTGTCGTCGTAGTCAGCGGAACAGTACGTTGCATATCATCAGCAAAAAAAAAAAAATCCGAGCGTGTCGATACGGGCTTGAGCGACCTCCAAGTGAATAAAAAATAACGGGCAATATTATAAGATGGCTCTCCTTCCACGACAGAGGCCATCATCCGTCGACAAGTCGTGCACTACGCCGTGAATGAAGCGGCGAAAAAAAAAATCCCTCTTCTTCTCGGCGGTGGGCATGATGCGGTGTCATGGTATATAGGTGTGCCGCAGGGTATCCCGGCGCATGTCACGACGGTCTACTATAGTCGAGATTCGCGGTTCGACACAACAACAAATTCGAATGTGCTTTCTCCGCAGCTACCCCCGGCCCCCTACCTGCCGAGATAGATAAACAAATAAATAAATAAATAAATAGCGAAGCTCCGATCGTCGAACCCACCAGCCCTTTGAGCAGCCGCAATCCCCGCGGTAGGGCACCCCCCTCCGATATCGAAGAAATACTGCCGCAGCAAGCTGGACTCATCATCGCCGCCGCCGCTTCGCAGCTCCTGAAAAGTGCGCGCGACGCGACAAGCGACAACAATTCCCGAACTTAATATTATATAGTTAAGGAAGAAGAATCGAGCCGCCGAACTCGAGGGCTGCCGTCCGGATGGAAGAGACGTCGACGAGGACGTCGTCCACGAAGAGTCGTGCGTCGACGGTCGCGTCAAAGGTCTCGGCGCTACCGGGGTCGTTGGAAAAGCCCGTCGGGGTTGGGACGTAGAGGCGGTCTCGAAAGAACGAGTCAGTCGGCGCTTTGACTACGAGTTCGAGACGCTGCCTCCCTCTCTGGAGGTCCAAACGGAGGCTCGCGGTGCCCATAGTTTGGCGGTGGACTTTTGGGAAGGGCGGCACGAGGTCTGTCGAGCGAAAGTCAAACGTGTATTCGGGAGTTCGGTAGGCTACGAGCCACGTGTAGCCCGGGAGGCCCCAGGGTCCCAAGAGCTTGAAGCGGCCGCCGACCGCGAGGAGGGAGTGGGTCGCGTCGACCGCCTGAACCCACACCCACTCGGACGGGAAGGCAGTCCCGAAATTCGACTCGACGTGCGCGGTGCCTCTCGCCGGTACTCCGTCGACGTCGATCTCGCACGGCGCCCGGAGCGCGTGGACGTGGTACCGGCACGGCACGAGCCAGCCCACGCGCCGCACCCAGCCCTCCGCGTTCCAGCCCTCGCCTCGTTGCACCTCGCAGCGCGCTCTAATGCCGTCGATGCGGAGGTCGACCGACACGCGCGACGGTCGGGCCGAGAGCGAGCCGACGTCGCGAGCCATCCAATCAAAGTTCGGCCCGGGCCGCGAGCCCGTGTGGAGCGACGCCTCGGGGACCACGGCCTGCACGCACCGCTTTTCCTGCCCGCGCGTGCTCGCGATGGCCGCAACGTGCGCCGCGTACGTCCGGTCGCCCGCCGAGAACGACCCGACGATCAACGACGTCGCCGCGTTTTCCTCCGTCGCGCGCACGCACCACCCGTTGAAGAAAGGCCCGCGGGAAGGAGGGGGTCGCGGCTCGAGCGCGTGCAACATCAGGACCACCAACATTTTTTCTTCTTCTACTTTCCGCCACCAAACACGAATCGCCAAACCGACGCGAACACCCCCGGCGCGGCGCCGGCCAACGTGTGCACCCCCTGTCGCTGCTTGTGCCGCGGGTTCTTCTTGCAAACAACGTACAATCGCGGTCCTCCGATCCGCTTCCGCCGCCGCACGATCATGCAATGCTCGCAGATACGCTTCACCGACGCCTTGACCTTCATGCAAGCATAGGTCTAGGTCTAGGGTGGTACGAGGACGTCCGCCACGTTGTCCCCCGTCCCGCCGCTCTTGAGGTCTTTGATGATTGCCTTGAGCTGCGCGACCTCCTCGGAGTCGGCATTCTTGTTGGCGTTATTTTTGATGAGCTTGACCCGCGAGGCGTAGGTGAGGGAGGTGATGGTCTCGTCGGCGTTGTAGTCTGCCGGGGATATGTTGACGAACATGAGCGTCTTGGCGTTGCCGCCGAGACTGTCTTGCATGAGGAGGGTGAGCTTGTTGTTCCGGTAGGGAACAAACTTCTCGCCGTTCGAGAGAGCGGCGATGACGTCCCCAAGCGCCGAAAGTGACCTGTTTATATTCTGAGCCTCCTTGAGCCTCTCGTCGGTCGCGCCCGTCTTGTCCGCGCGCTCCGAGCCAGCGAGGTCGACCAACGACAACTTCCCGACCGAGGTTTTTTTTGTCGTCTTGTTGTAGACCTCGAGCAGAACGGCGAACACCGAGTGCGACCGAGACGACTCGGCGTTCATCTTGGTCGCGCCGACGTGCCGCTTGGCATTCCCGTCGTCGAACAGCTTGAGCAGCTCCTCGGCTGACGAGGCGGCCTTGACGACGGCGCCCTTCACAAACACCATCTTCTTCGCGTCCAGCTTGATCTCGAGCTTGGCCGATGCCGCTTTGCTGTTGGGATTGTCCAGGCGGTCGTAGAGGTCCACGAGACCGTCGTTGTAGAGTTCCATGAAGTACGACTTGACGCTGACCGTCGCCGTTGACTCCATTTGCTCGGCGCTGTCGAAGATCGCGTGGATCGCGCGCGGTGTGATGCCCCGTAACACCGGATTGTCCTTGACACCCGTCATCGTAAATGTCTTCCCCGAACCCGTTTGCCCGTACGCGAAGATGCACACGTTAAACCCGTCGAGGCACGACTGGATGAGGTTCGCCGTGTCCTCGAAGATGGCGTTCTGGCCGGCGTCCCCAGATGCGAGCGGCGGGAAGACGGCGTCGAACGTAAACTCCTTGGGCCCGTGCGCGGCCTCGACGCTCATCGTCGTGTCGTCCACAAACTTGACCACTTGCTTGCAGCCCTTCTGGATCTCGTACTTGGCCATGGGCCGGCACCGAGCAAACACGCGGATCTTTCCCTTCATGTCCTCCATCATGTTCCAGTACTTCTTTCTCAGCGCCATTTCCTCCTTGTACTTCTTTTCAATCTCCGCTGCGCTCTTCGTGAGCTCCTTGGTCTGCGCCTCGAGCCGCGTCGCATCTTCGGCCCGCGCCCGGAGCCGCGCGAGCTCCGACGACGCGGCCTCGAGGTCGCTTACCTTGCGTCGAAGAGAATCGCGCTCGGTTTTGGTCTCCTTCAACTCGGCCCCGAGCTGCTCGATCTCATTGGCTGCCTTCTTTGCTGCCGCTTCCGCCTGCCGCGCACTCTTGTCCGCCTTCTTCGTTGCCTCCTCGAGTTGCTTGGCGTGCTTCTTTTCAGCAAGCTTCATCGCCCGCTGATCACCCCCAGGAGACGGCGACGACGACGACGACGACGACGACGACGACGACGATTCTTGCTGTGTTGGGCGAGTCCCCCGTCCAGTACCCTTCCCTCCCTCCGCCAGCTGCTCCTCGAGCCGCTTTACCTTGGCCTGCTCGGCTCGCAGCTCCTTCTGGACGGTCCGCAGTCTGTCGCCTGCTCGCGGGCCACCTCTGTCGTCGGTTAGCGCGTCTCCCCCCTCGGACGACAATGGTGCATCTGCCTTTTTCGGCGACGACGGCGACTGTAAGTCGGCGAGCCGCGCCGAGAGGTCGTCGACCTGGGCCTCGAGTTCGACCGCGCGGTCCTCGGCCTCGCGCGCACGCCGGCGGTCCTTTTGGACGGCCTCGGCATAGTCGGCCTCCGTCTCTGCGTTTCCGTGCTCGAGCTCCGCAAGCGCCTCCTTCGCCTTTGTCACTTCCTGCGCCATCCGCGCACATTCCTCCTGCGCCTCCTTGAGTTGCGTGTGCAGCCGCTCGGCCTCGTGGCTCGACGCCGTCCGCGGCGTCTCGATGACTGAAGTCGCCATCGCCGGCCCGTCTGCCTTGGAAAGCGCGGCTCCCGGCGATGACACGCGCTCGGCAAGGCGCTCGAGGACGCGGTCAAACGCTTTGCGGATGGTGACAGCCGCGCGCCCCGAGGGCTGCGAGTCGGCCTGGTCAAGCGCGGTCTGGAGCGCCGCCGTCAGGTCGGCGGAAAGGTCGTCCTCGCCGAGCGTTGGTAGCTTCGCTTTGAGCGCGTCGCGCGCAGCCGCGCGATAGACGTTGCAGCATTCGGCGCGCTTACCGGCGCGCCAGAAGCCCGTGCCCTGCGCTATGGCCTCCTTGAGCGCGCGGCCAAGCGCCTTTATGTTGTCTGTTGCCGCGTCCTCGCGCGCCGTTGCCTCGTCGGCTTCGATCGCCGCCGCTACGACCGACTCGACGAACGCTTTCGCGCCGCGCTCGGCGTTCGAAAGCTGGGTCTGCGCCGTCGCAAGCTCGGCCGCGATCGCAGCACATTTCTCGAGCGCTTCGGCCTGCGCGCGCTGCGCTTCGGCCACCTCGGCGACCACGTCGGCCTTGCGCTCCACCACCTCGACGCGCGCCTCGACTTTGGCCGCGTGCGCGTCGCCCCGCTCCTGGCACGCAGTCGCCGCGGCGAGCTTCGTCTCGAGCGTCGATATCGCCCGTCTTTGGTGCTCGGTCGTTTCGCGCAACGCAGCGACATCCTCCTGGCTCGCTGCCTCTTTTTTGAGCTTGGTGATCATTTTCTGGGCTTTGCGCAGCTCGTCGTGCGCCTGCCTTGACTGCAGCCGCGCGTACTGGGACAACATCATCTTCTGCGTCTCCTCGGCGCTGGTCTGGTCAACGATCTCGAGGTTCTTCGTTACCGCCAGGAGCTCGTCCCGCAAAATCTGGTTCCCCTGGATCGAGTCCTTCAACTGCGTGCGTAGGCGCTCGACCTCCTCGTCCGCCTGACCCCCCTCCTCGTTCATCTGCTCAAGGACCTGCTGCTCGAGTCTCGCGTTCGCCTCGAGCAGCCGCGTGTTCGCCGCGCACACGGCTCGTGCCTCCTCCTGGGCTGCCGCCCGCAGCCTGCGCTCCTCCTCGAGCTCGCTCGCAGCGGGAATAGGACTGGCTGCGTCGCTTTCCATTGGCACCTCGTTGGCAGCAGGAGCACCAAGTATATCGATCGAAGAAGGAGCGCCAACAATCTCGGTTGCTGTTGTTGTCGTCGTCGTCATCGCCGTCTTCGTCATCTCAGTGGCGGAGATGGGCCTCGGTGTTACCTGCGTCTCGGCGGCCGCGACGGCGACGACGGCAGCGCGCTCCTCCCGTTGCTGCGCGTCGGCAATCTCGGTGGCAGCCCTCGCCATCTCAGCGTCCAGCTCGCGCCCTCGTATCCTCGCCACGGCCAGCGCGCTCACGGCCGCCGCCATCGCGGCGTCATCGGTGGCGGCACGGTCGAGCGCCGCGCGTGCCGCAGCGCATGCTTGATGCGCGGCATTCGCGTCCCCCTCCGCTTCACGCGCTTCACGTCGCCGCAAGTCCTCGGCTTCAACCCCCCCGAGCACGCTTGCGAGCGCGGCCGCGCAGGCATTGCGGCGACGCGCGGCCTCGGCAGCCTCGCAGCGCTCGACGTCGGCGGCGAGCGCTGCGGCAGCAACCTTTGCCGCGTCGCAGCTCTCTTCCCATCTTGTCGCGGCCGACGCGGCGTCTTTGTGCGCCTGCTCCATGGCGTAGGCATGGCGGCCCTGGGTCGACTTCGCGTCGTCGCGCGCGCGGCGCAGCTCGTCGACTGTCGCGGCGAAGCTCGCGGCAGCCGCGCGCGTCGCGTCGCATCGCATGTCGAACAGCTCGCGCTCGCGGTCCGCGCTTTGCGCCGCGCCCATGGCGCGCTCGGCGGCCGCGCGGCAGCTTTCCACGGCCGTCGCGGCTGCGCTCGTCGCTCGCAGCGTCGCTCGTTCGACTGCCGCCGCGCGAGACGCGGAAGCGAGCTGCTCGCTCGCGGAGGCCCTCACCTCGGCGACTTGGCGGCTGTAGAAGGCCGTGTAGCGCGCCTTGAGGTCCGCCTGCATCGTTTCGAGCCGGGCCTCGAGCTCCTCGAGATCATTGAGGCGAGCAGCGCGGAACCGCCTCGCAGAGTCCTGGAGTTCGTCGATGGATGCCTTTGCCGTGGCTAGCGGCACGTAAGCCTGCTCACCCTCGACGGCGACGGCCGCCTGCCGGATCTCGAACATCGCCTCGGGGTCCATCACTTCTCTCCCCAGCATTCTGCCCACGGGAAGCACCATCGGTAGTGGTGGCTTCTCCATCGTCGTCATCTCCACATCTAAAATACTAAGATACTAGATATATAGGGGCCAGCCAAAAGCGGTTTTGATTGAGCCCCGGATGGCGACACCTTCATCAAGAGAGCGAACGGCTCCTCCCGGCCGCCGCGTCTCCCGGCCGCCGCGTTCCTGGATGCCGTCTGACGGCTAGCCTCGCACTCTGCCGTCATCTGCGACCTGCGACCGGCCCTCTGCCTGCTCCAAGCCACAAGTTCTGCCGCCCCCTTCGACTGACCCGCGTCTCCGTCTTCATGTCCTCACTCACCCCGTTCTGCTCTCGCTTCGCTCATCCCGCATTGATCTGCCTCCCTTCCGCTGCCGACCCTACCCCTTTGAAACTCTGGGTCGGAGCCGCGTACGGAGAGTCTGGAGCCACGACCTCGTATGGGCCCCTTCGATGCGTGATTGTGTAGAGGCGAACCACGTTCGCGCGTCACGCCGTGGTGTAAAACTGAGAGCACGCGTACGTAGCGCGCCCCCACCTGGCGCCAACCACCACCCCATTTCCCCCGTTCGTCGTCGTCGTCGTCGTCGTAAAGTATTTTTATTTCGGCAGCCCACCCTCTCGATGATAAATAATGAAGCTGCGTTGTTCGGTGCGGAAAAAACAAGAACAACAACAAGGTTCATTCAAATCTTCAGGAGGGCAGGCGAGGAGCGTAGTGGGGGGGCGCGGAAAGGAGAAGATGAGCGAGCGGGTGAGCAACGAGGGCGCGGACACCCTCGAGGGCGCGAGCGAGGGAGGCCGCCGCGGCGTCACCAGAACCAACGACAAGTAGAAGGTCGTCGTGGGTATCAGCATGACGTTTCAAGAAGGAAGCGGAGCGGTTTGTGGGCGGGAGGTTTGCGAGGGCGGTCTCGAGGGTGAGTTCGAGCGCGCGGAGATCGATATTTCGCGCGATATGCTCGAGGGTAAGGGCGGTGGCAGCCGAGGTGAGGCGCAGGGTGGTCCGGAAGGCCCAGCACGGGGATGCGCGCCAGACGCCCTGGATCTTCCTAACGGCCCGGTCGACGGCGAGGGCTCTGGCGGCGACGGAGCGCGCTCGCGTCCGGTAGAGCGAGCCGCGGGCGAGGGCCTGAATGCGGCTTGCGGAGGCGGTGCGGCGGTGGAGGTGGAGATCGCGCGCCGTTCTGGCCGCCTGGAAGCGGAGGCGCGAAGAGGCGACCCGCGCGCCACACTGGATGACCGCGGCTGCCGCGCGTCGGCGCTCGGCGCGCGCGGAGACGACGACCCGGACGCGGAGGCGCACGAACCGGGCCAACACCGTCGCCGTCCAGGGTGTGAGGAGATGCCTGGCCTGGCGCGACGAAATGTCGACGAGATGGCGCTGGCGCCGCGCGTTGGCGGCCTTCTCTGCGGCGAGGGCGCGGTCGAGGTCGGCCTCGGACGCTTCGAGGCGCGCCGCCTCCGCCTCGAGGTCGGCCTTTTCGCGTCTCAGCTGCGCCACGCGGGCTCGGCGGTGACAAAGGGCCTCCGGCATCGCCCCGCATGCCGCGTCGACGGCTTCCGCGAGCCCGACGTAGGTCCGCGCTACTTTGAGCGTCGCGCGGCGCGACGTCGCGGTTTCGCGCCGATGGTTCGGGAAGATGCCGTCGGGCCGCCGCGGCATCGCCCCCACGCTCTCCCAGGCTCTCCGTTGCGCGAGGGTGGACAGCTGCGCGATCCGGGCCGCCCGCTCCCAGGCCCCCGCCGCCACCGCAGCGTCGAGGCTTTTCCGCTCCGCCTCGAGGCCTTCCGCCCGCCGCTCCCACTCGCGCCGCGCCCCCCGCGCCGCTTCACTCATGCTCCTCGAGCGACCGCGCGAACACAATCACGGCCGTGATCCACGCACACAACGCGGGCAGCAGTCCGATCACTAGCGTCGTCGCCCGCAGCCCCTCGATCGTCATGGCTGTGGCGTTGCGCGATCCGTTGAGGAGGAGTATGAAGATCCTTCTTCTTTTCCACATAGTGGATGGCCTGGTTTTTAAATCGCCGCCGCCGCCTTTGTCTCGACCGCCGTCGTCGACGGTGGTGTTCCAGGAGAAGAAGGAGGTTTCGGTGGGCGCCAAGGCCGCCTGGTTTGGCGCCGAGCTCTTCGGACGCATCGCGGGGGGAGGTCCCGCCGAGACGACGAGCCCGTCCCCGCCGCCCCAGAGTGTCGCGGAGGCGATCGAGCGCGTGCGCGCCGACCACGCCAAGTCCCCCCCCTACTTCCTGAGCGGCAAGTTCGACCGTTCGCTCTACGCCGAAGACTGCGAATTTTCGGACCCTTTCGTGTCGTTTCGCGGACGTCAAAGGTTCGAAACTAACCTCGCGAACCTCGGCGGCTTCATCACCGAAGCCTCTGCCAAGCCCCTCGGCGAGACCGTGACCGAGACGTCGTACAAGGCGAAATTCGCGGTGCGGCTGCGGCTCGCGCTGCCGTGGCGACCGGTCCTCGCGTGGCCGTGGGGCGTCGAACACACGTTTGAATCCACAAATAATGGCGTTGTTGTCGCGAGGCACATCGAGTCTTGGGATGTCTCGGTTGCCGAGGGGCTGCGCCAGCTCGCGAGGCCGTCGTCGTCGTCATCATCTTTGGGAAGGGCCGATCCGGTCGCGGGACCTTTGGTGCGGATCGCGCGTTCCGTCGGGATTCTGCCCGCCAGCGACCCGGGGAACTGGACGGGGGAACCTTTATCTTGGGCCGAGAACAGCTCGGTGCCCCAGCGCCTCTCCGAGCTCACGCAATCGCGGTTTTCGGGGGTCAAGCAGCTTCTCGCCGACCTCGTCGCTGGCGACTACGACGAGGCCGCTATCGACCTTCGGATCGACGCCTTCGTCGCGTCAGCGCCCGTCGCCATGTTTTCCTTCACGGGGTGCCCCTTCTGCCGCAAGGCCAAGGACAAGCTCGACGAGATTGGCGCAGCCTACGAGGTTCTCGAGCTCGACCTCGACCCCGAGGGCCCGGCGATCCGCTCCCGCCTCGGCCGCCGTACCGGCCGCACCTCGGTCCCGGCCATCTGGATCGCGGCCGACTACGTTGGCGGCCTCAACGACGGAAACCCCGGCCTCCTCCCCCTGGATTCGCGGGGTGATCTCCGCCCCAAACTCGAGGCTGCTGCTGCTGCTGCTGCTGCTGCAAAGGCCTTATCTTCTTCTTCTTCTTCTTCTTCTTCCTAACTACTAATCGACAGATGTTTGTCTGTCTGTCTGTCTGTTTGTCCCTCGATTTAGGGTAAGGATCAGGTTGGCCCGCGAGCCAGACAGTGATCGTCCAAGCCGTCTACGGCGACCTCGCAGACTATTTCCACGACCCGCGGCGGCTCTTTCGGCGCGCCATTCTCACGCCCCGTCGAAACGATGTTGTCGATGCTGACAACGCGCGCATGACCGCGGCCTTTTTTTCCCGGAGACGAGGCGTCGGAGTTCGGAGTTCGGCTGACTAGGCTGGGTCGGAAGACGACGCCTCGCTCTTTACAGTAGAGTTTTCAACTCCCTGACAACCAACGGCATGCTGACTTTGATCGCGAGCTTAATGTCTTCGCAATCTCGACCCGTCGCACGGCCACTGCAACGGTACCAGATACATGATCGATCGTGGCGTTGTCACCGAGGCTCCTCCAACCTGTATCGCTTAAGGCCCGCCTACGCCAAACGATCAACAAGAGCCAGGGCCAGACGCCCCGCTTGGTCGGCGTCCTCTTTCCCAAGCCCGTCTTCTGCCACGTCCAGCTCTACGTGGCTCTCTGTCGATCGGCATCCCCGAGGATATACTCATCTGGGTCGACGACTCCACCCGACCCCACACGTGCTGCGCAATACCGATAAGCCCCCTCCCGGCGTCTACACGCGCACTGTAGGTGAACTTACTGGGACCAGGTGAACTTACTGGGGTTGGAGATTGGGACTAGGTGAGCTGAGTGACCAGGTGAAACTGGGACTAGGTGAACATACTGGGGCTTTTAGAGTAAAGGGTTTTTAGAGTAAACTCAAAGGTTGGCGGCGCGTGCGGATCAAAGCAGCTTAGATTGGCGGAGGCGAGAGCGACGAGCTCAAAGGAGTTGGTGTGAGCTAGGTGAACTTACTGACCAGGTGAACTTATATGAAACTTACTGGGACCAGGTGAACTTACTGGGGTTAGAGATTGGGAGTAGGTGAACTTACTGGCCTGCACTTGTCTATTGTCTAAAAAAAACAACAACAACGGCAATAAAAACGAAACCGTAACGGAATGTCACTTGAAGAGAATAACGGTCCACGCACGAATTATTTACTGATTCAAACGTTGTTGTTTTGTTTTTTTATCGCGGAAAAAGCAGTATGCGCTGGTGGTTCCACCGGAACCTCGTGGTGCGGGCTGCGTGCGCCTGCGCCCCCGCGGCGGGGGTCGCGGCCCTTCTCGAAGAGCGGAGAAAGTACTACCGCGTGGACCACGCGAATCCTCTCGGGTGCGGCGCGTTCGGGGCCGTGTACCGCGCGCGCGACACTGGGACCGGGGAGACGGTCGCGTTGAAGAAGGTCGGGACCGACGACGGGTGCGTGGTGCGGGAGCTTTCGGCGCTCCCGCGCGTGTCGGTAGCAGGGGAGCACCCGAACATCGCGTGCCTCGTGGACGCATGGGTCGAGGGAAAGACGGCGTGCGTCGCCACGGAGCTCGCCGACGGCGGAGAGCTCTTCGACTTTCTGGTCGCGCAGGGCCGGTTCAGCGAGGCGACGGCGGCCGGGCTCTTCGAGGGGGCAGTCAAGGCCCTCGCCTGGCTCCATCGCATCGGGGTCGTCCACTGCGACGTGAAACCCGAGAATCTCGTCCTCACGAGTTGGGGAGAAATGAAGCTCATCGACTTTGGTTCTGCCCTCGTCGACGGCGCCACGCCAACGCCGTCCGAGGCGATGCGGTGCTACGGGACCTGCCACTACGCTCCCCCCGAGCTCCTGGCCTCGAGGTACACGAGTCTCGACGCCTCGAGGGCCGCGACGGCCTGCGCGGACCCCAAGGCCGACGCGTGGGCCCTAGGCGTCGTCTTGTTCGTCGCGCTCGTCGGCGCCCACCCCTTCGATCTCGAGGGCAATATCGACGACCCCGAGGCCCTCGCCACCTCGGTCCTCTCGGCCTTTGACGACGACGACGACGAAAACTCTGGGATTCCCGCGCCGCTGCGCGCTCCGGGCGTGAAGCGGCTGCTGTCGCCCGCGGCGCTCGACCTCCTGGGGTCGCTGTTGCGGCGCGATCCCGCCAAACGCGCATCCCTCGACGACGCCCTGAGCCACCCGTGGTTCAACGGCGCCGCCGGCACCTCGGCCGCCCTCGCGATGTCGGAGCGATCGGCCGCGCGCAGCCGGAGGCTCAAGGAGCGCTTCGAAGCTTCTGCTCTGGAACGCCTCGTCGCCAAGAGCTCGACGATGACCTCCAAAAAGAAGAACGACGCCGTCGCGACCCTCGTCGATCGCGTCCTCTCGTACGACATCGAGGCGGCCTCCCGCGAAGAGGAAATCGCCGGCATCGCCGCCGCCCTCGACGACGACCTCACCGACGCGAAGACCCTCGCCCGACAGCAAAACCTCAAAGAATTGCTCGGCGCGCTTCGCGTCGACCTCTGGCGCGACGGCGACGTCGTCTTCGCCGAGGGCGACGAGGCCGGCAAGGACGCGGCCATGTTCTTCATTTCCTCCGGACAAGTCGACGTCTCGCGCCGCGGCACTAAGGTCGCCACTCTCGAGGCCGGCCAGTTCTTCGGAGAGAGCGGACTCGTCTTTCGCGACGGCGCCGAGCGTCACGCGACCGTCACCGTCCGCGGCGACGCAAAACTCGTCGCCGTCAGACGCAGCGACGTCCAGCGCCTCACGGTCGACGCCCGCGATGCCGACCGCACCCTCCGTGCCGTCGCCTTCGAGCGCGCCGTCGAGAACGCCAAGACGGCCATCGCCGCCGCGACGCACGCCACCAGAGAGCGCCTCGACCACGGCCAGTGGTGCTGTCGCCAGGGCGACCCGGGCAACGCCGTCTTCTCGATCGAGGCTGGCTCCTTCGACGTTGTCCAAGGCGACACCACCCTCACCCGTCTTCACACGGGCGCCTTCTTCGGGGAAGCTGCCGTCCTCTCGAACGCGCCGAGGAACGCCACCGTCGTCTGCGCCTCGCCCGACGGCTGCGTCGTCCACCGCATCGCCAAGCACAACTTCATCCAGCTCCTCAAGCGCGACCCCCGCACCGATACGGCCGTCCGATCCCTTCTCAAAGACCGCCGAAGAACCTCCGATCGCCTCGACGCACTCCTTCAACGACGGCATGCCGACCTCTCCTCCAGCCCGAGCACCCCGTGATCTCATGATTCATCCCTGCCTTCTTGTATCCGACCGACACCGCCTTCTTGTATCCGACCGACACCGCCTTCTTGTACCCCCTCCCCCCCCTCGAAAAACCGACACCACTATAATCTTCCGTGTATCATTCTTCTCCTAAGTGGTGGTTTTGGTGGTGGTGGTCGTCGCAGCCGCCGCCCTACTTCTTGTAGCTTCGCCGCCGCTTTTTCGTCTTCTGCCCCTCGAAGTACTCGTCGGCGTCCACGAACGGGCTTTTCCGCTTGTTGTGAACCTCCTGTGTCGTGTTGCTTGTCGCGGCTTCATTGTCCTCCCCCTCGTCCCCCTCGTCCCCCTCGTCCCCCTCGTCCCCCTCGTCCCCCTCGTCCCCCTCGTCCCCCTCGTCCTCGTCGTTGCTGTCAAAATAATCATCCTCCTCGTCGTCTTCCTCCTCGTCGTCAAACGCATCGTCATCCTCCGCGTCGTCATCATCATCATCATCATCACCATCGAAAGCATCATCATCATCCGTCTCCTCCTCCTTCTCGATAGCGGCGGCGGCGGAACCGTCCTGATCCTCCTCCTCTGGTTCGTCACTCTCGGGGGCTCCCGCTTTTTTAGCAGCAGCAGCAGCAGCAGCAGCAGCCTTGAAGGCGGTCGCCTCGGCGAGGTAGCGTCGGTAAAAGTCGTAGCCGCTGAGGAGCGCGTCGTCCGGGAGCGACGCCGCGACGCGCGCGTGCGCTCGCTTGGACGGGGCTTGTTTGGGGTTGCGGTATGCGAATCGATCGAGAAAATTGGAGAGCGTGAAGTCGTCGAGGGGATCGCCCGAATAGTCGAGACGTTTCGAGGACTTTAACGAAGTCTCGGCGAAGGCTCGAACCGAGGGGTGGAAGTGGTGGTTCAAGACGCAGAGCTCCCAGAGCTTGGCGTTCTCGCCGCACGCATAGGCGGGATCGCGCTTGGTCATCGCGTCGCGCCACGGAACGTCGCCCTCGTCGTCTTCTCTTCGCGACCGAGCGAGCCTCCCGGCGAACGACGAGTCGAGAGCCGCGGCGAGGTACACGACCGCCGCCGAGACGGCCGCGGTCGAGTGGCACGAAGCCTGGATCAGGCGCTTCAAAGACGCCGCGAACCTCGGAAAAAGCTTATCCCTCGCGAGCGCCTTGTAGCACAAGTTGAGGCAGAGCGTCGGCTTGGCGGTTTTGCGAAGGTCGTCGCTGGCCATTAGGTCGTAGAGAGATCGGTAGAAGCGCGAGCGCAGCTTGTCGTCGCCAGCGCGCGACAACCGCTCGAGCAGCGAGAGCGCCTGGACCCGCGCGGCAAAGGTCGCCTGATGGGAGACCTTGAAGAGCGCGTCGAGCGAGTCGAGCGGGAGGCCGTCGACGTACGGGAGCGCGCGGTTGAGGCCGGTCAACAAGGCCGCCAACAACTTAGTCTTGAGGTCGTCGGCCCGTCGCACGCTTCGATTAAATATAGCGACGTACGTTTCCACCAGCGACGTCGCCACGGGTTTCAGCGTCTCGCCGTCCAAGTAGATTTGCGTCAAGAAGCAAATCGCCGCGTAAAAGGCTCGCGCGTCGAGGTTCGGCCGCGCGGCCAGGCCCTGGACCTCCGCTGCCACCACCCCCGTCATCGCCCGGTGCTTGGCCAAAACATCCCGCAAGACGCGCGTCGCCGCGCCGGAGACGGTGCCGTCGGGGTCGCCGAGCTTGTTGACGATGCCCGCGAGCAACCGACCTTCCTGCTCGGGTTTCGCCTTGAGGAGATCGCCGGCCGTCTCGATCGCAAACCTCCGGAGCTCCGGGGCGTGGTGCTGCGCGTACTTCTCCACGATGCCCACAAAAGTGCCGTACAACCTCCGAAGCTTTGCCTCGAAAGCACGCAGCGCGAGCGCTCTCGGAGCGCACGCGCCCAACGGACGGAGCTTGCGGTCGTTTGGCAACAGGAGGTCCCCACCGAAGAGGTCCTTGAGGGCCTCGATCGCCATCTTCGAAGCGTGGGTCCCCGCCTTGGCGAGACCCACTAATTCCTCGAGGGTATCGAACCGGTGCGCGGGCGACTCTTGCACCATCAAGGTCATCGCGGCAATTTTGTCGGAGAGGGTTCCGGACTTGACGACTTGAGCCATGTACCGGTCGTCCCCCGTCACGACGCGACCTTTCTCCCATGCTGCCACCGCGGCGCGGAGCGCGGCCTCGCCCCTCGCCTCGTCGAATTCCTCCTCCTCGCCCTCCTCAGTGATCTCCTCAAACCACATATCTACACCCACTCTCCTCCTAACCCTCTAGTCGATCGCCGCCGCGATGGCACCCCGAGCGAGCCCGGTCGACAAGCGGGCCAACGACATCCAACGCGAATACGTCGCCGCGCGCGCTGCGTACGCCGACAGGAAATGAAATTCTGCGGGGTCGACCCGGCAGCCTCGCGGGGCCCGTTCCGGGACCGCCTCGCGCAGTTCGGGCCCGTGCTGGGCAATTTTTTCGCGGAGGGTAGTGACAACCTACATGCCCTTCTCCACCGTGTTGCCCTTCAAATTGCCATCAACACTGACCTCAATGAGGTGCTCCTTCCCTCGCGGCAGCCACGGCAGCTCAGACAACGCGCCTCTATCGGCGTCTCTCCGCCGCGGCGCGGAGCGAGCGTGCCCGTCGTCTGCTTCTAGCTGGCCTCCAGTATCTCGAAGGCGGTGCAGCCACCGCCCACCTCCGGCAACGACATTACGCACAGGCACACTTCAGGGAGCGCCAACACGCTTACAGAAACGCCAACTAGTTGCCCCTAAGTCTCTCGGCCGCCGCCGCGTGGTCTCGCTGGCGGCGGCGCCCGGACGGTTAGGCTAGCGCCTTCCTCCCTAGTATACCCAGCTCCAGCCTCATTTTTTCATCCCCACCTCTTTCGCACGCTTGGTCGTCTGGGGCTGGACTCCCTTGCTGCTCTTCTTTCGCTAAAGCCCCTGCATGCATTCGTCGTCTTGGGCGGTGGTTGTGTGTTAGCAATAATACTCCAAGACAAAAAAAAACGTCTTGAGTCGACATCATCATGGTCCTCCTCGCCGCCTCCCTCGCCATCGAGCCTCGGCGCCCTGAACACGCAGCCCACGCCGGCCGCCGTTCGGGTGCCGATGAGCTCCTGTGTTGACTGACACCCGCTGCTTCTCAGTGCTGAGATTCTTCTTCTCTTTCCCCCCCCTCTGCCTGACGACCCTCAATTCTGATTTGCCTCCTCCAAATTACACACGCCTTATAGTGTTAAACTTTTGAAATTACTCCTCCTAACCCTGTTGTTGCCTCTGAATTGGAGCAAGCCGCAACAAGATTAAGAGATGGCTCGATGAGTACGACGGGCGGTGTCGGAGGAGGAGGCCCAGAGATCGTGACACCCCTGATGTCGGTTCGGGGGGACGTGGAGGCCCCCGCGGCGACGCCCTACGGCTCAGACGAGGCCCCGCCCGCAGAGCAGCAGCAGCAACAACAGCAAATAGAGGAAGCTGGCGGCGTCCCCCGGACCCCCGGGGGACGGCGGGGGCGGCGGCTCCTCCGGCTCCTCAACGTCTCGGACCCAGGGGTCCTCTTCTACGCGGCGCTCCTTGTGAACGTCCCTCAAATTGTGGTGGTTGGCCTCGTGTTTGGACTCAAGTGGGAAGCCGACGAGAACGTGTGCGATCCGGCCGCTCGGGCGCGGTGGCGGGTCTGGGGCGCGGCCCACGCGGCGCGCCTCGGCGCGACTACCGTCATCGCGGGCCTCCGGTGGCGCTTCGCCTCGAACGACGAAAACACCCGCGGAACCCGCAGGCGCGCGGCCGCCGTCGTGGCCAACGCGCGGAACTCTCTGGACGCGCTAGCGCTCATCTGGTTCGTCGTTGGAAACATGTGGCTCCTCGGCGGCTCGGACGCCGAGTGCTCCGACGCCACAAAATCACCCATCTACGTCGTCGACGTCGCGATGCTCGTCGTCCAGTACGCTCAGATCTGCCTCCCCTGCGTCTTCGCCATCGCGATGGTCCCCGTTTTCTGCTTTTGCCTCCCCTGCGTCATCCGCCTCCTCGCGGCCCTCCACGAACCCAACAACGGCCGCGGCGCTTCCAGGCGCGCCATCTCGGAGCTTCCTACCGTTTCGTACGCCCACGGCCTCGAGCTCGGAGGCGAAGACCCGTGTTGCTCCGTCTGCATATCCGACTTTGAAATCGGCGACAACCTCCGCGTCCTTCCCTGCAAGCACGCCTTCCACGCGCGCTGCGTCGACCAGTGGCTCACGGTCAACGCAAACTGCCCCCTCTGTGAGTTTCCTTTGCGCCGCCCTATCCTTTACTTTACTCTCTCCCCCAGGTCGCAAGTCCATTTTCTCCGACGACGACGACCGCCGCGCCACCAATAATAGGAGGCCCCCCCCCATCGTCCGCGGCGGCGCCGTCGAGCTCGAGACCGCCACGCCACTCACCGCGACCACCGTTTGAACCATACTCCCCCAAGTCCTTTCTTCTTTTCCCTTCGACCACCTTTCCCCCCGTCGAGAGCGAGCGAGAGAGCGAGCTCCTCTGGGGCAAAGGGGCGGGCGGTCCGTCCGTCCCGTGCTTCATTGCTTCCTTCCTTTCCTTTCCGATCATCATCATCATCATCATCATCATCAAGTTCCGCCCCTCCCCTAATTATGTATAGTACGCCACGACCTACGGTCGCCAGGTTTTGGCCGGCTTCCCGAGGGCTCCATTATTCCGTGGTCGCAAACCGCCGGAAGGACCCCTTCTGCGCCGCGGCGCCTCGACGATCGCAACAGACGACGCGAAGAACTCGCGCGCCACCTTTGCCATCAACAGCGCCTCCTTCAGACCGCACTCTCCCTTCTCCCTTCTCAACGCCGCCATCTGGAAATCCGCTCGAGTGATGATGTCATCAACCAAATCGCAAAACATATAACAGTTACTACAGTACCGATATCTAAAATTGTAGTATTGTTGTAACAACACGTCGAATAATTAATGGCTGCGCGCGTTTGGTTCAACCAAGGGGATATCAATAGATGCATTTGATATCCACTTGGTTCAACCAAGGAGGTGATCTGGGGGTGGAAGCAAGGCTTTCTTTACCAAGGGGATATAAAATGAATGACTGACCCCTTGGAAGCGCTTGGACAGTTCTCTTCGAGAGGGCTAGTTTTTCAACCAACGGATGGATTATTAGAACACATCATCGGAAGTTGATTCGGAACAAAAGCGTGGATGGAACGCGCAAGTCTGCACCTCAATCCATACCACAACCACTACCGCAAACCAAACTGCGAACACCATGTGATCCGCCCCAAGAAGGAGCCAAATCGATGCGTTAGTCATCGACAATACCACCACCGGCGAGACCACGCAGCTTATACACACAGGCTTCCTTCCGTAAGCGGTTGCGGACCAAGGCCCCTAGCTGGTCCGACGAGGCCACTCATCATACATTTAGGGCCGCGCCTGGCCCCTGTTGCGATTAGGACTCGCCTGTAGCGCACCCCGAGGTGCGCGTTGGGTGGATGGTGAGTGGAGAGAACGTGCAATCGCATTTGATCTAACTAGTTACATAACTATCTAACCACAAGCCAGCCCAGTGCATGGAGCGTGTGCTAAGCCCAGCGCCGTGTAACGCGGGATCAGCAGAATCCCAGGTCTTTCAGACGAAGCGTGCAGAAAGGGGGATCGAGGGAGAGGTGATGGCCTGTCGCCATTAGTCACGGTCTTGAGCGAGGAAGCGCCAGGTCTTCGGACCTTGTCTGGGCTCTTCGTTGGTATGTGGAACTTTTAGAGTGCCTCGTCGAGATCCCGGCCGTATGTGAATTTGTGGGAGCTCCTTGGGGCATTTGCAGGCGCATCAGGAGGAGTGTAATTTACGAAGAAGGAGACGGTCCCAGGGCATGCGGGCAACGTGGCCTAACCGGCGGAGCTGACGGCAAGAGATATGAGAATAGGTAGGCTCGAGGTCAAGGCGCTGAATGAGGGTTGAAGTTTTGATATGATGTTTTCTAGTCTGGCGCCGCCGTCGTGTAACGCGACTCATCGCGCGCGCGCACTATGCGCTCAAAGCATCGTAGACGAGTGAAGACAACCTCGATTATGCACCGTTATCCCGCACCGTGGAGAAGGATGGCGAAGATGAGACCGACGCAAATAGCTCGCTTAGCTCGAGGGGGGGAATATCTCGAAACGAAACGTAATAACGACGCGCACCAAAAGCCACAGTCTTCTTCTTCAAATGAGAGTCGACGTCCTCAGAGTCGATACAGTTGCGAGGGAGTACCGGCCAACACCATCGTCGGGTCATCCTGGCTCGACAACCAAACGTAACTCGGATTCCGACTCTTTCCTGGCTTGGCGGTCGCTCAGTATGGACCTCCATACCCCATCTGGCGAAGAAGTGCTAGATGAGATGATGTGTCTTTCTCGCTCATAGTGCGACGTTTGGGAAACGGAAACTCGACATCATCTGTGTATGCAGGCACTTCGAGCACTTAACGACGACGACGACGACGACGACATCCAGTAAGTGCGTCATTCTGCTTCATCTTGAAAAGGAATGTTGGTACCTGACCTTGACGTTGTCGCCATGATGTGGTCAAAGCTGCCATTTATTTATTTATTACGAAAAGAACCGAGGACATGACCCTGCTCAACGCCGATGATTGCGTCGGATCGAAGAAAAGGCGGTAGCGCCGGAAACGCGCCCTTGTTCGTGTTACACACTGGAGGGAGTGCTTGAATGAAGCGTTCGAGATTCGCTGGAACGCCGAACTTGGATAACACTTGCCGTATAGGATTTAACGAGCCTTTTGCACAACAAGACGACCGTCAGTCCGTTGAAAAGGTTGAAGTTGAATTTAACGGACTGTCGACGTGAGCCAGAAGAAGATGAAGAAGATGATGGTGTTGGCGTACTTATTTGGCGTGGGTTGGGCGATGACGGCGACGCAGTCGGTGCGGCTGCCCAAGGCCGTGGCAGTGGAGAATCTGCTGCGGAAGAAGCTGGAGGACGTGCCGTCTGAGCAGTTCGCGCAGGCGGCCGCGGTGCTCGCGAACGAACTAGAGAAGCAGGAGCGCGGACGGCCCGTGGACCAGGCCGCCGTGACGTGGGCTTTGAATCCTATCTTCAAGTCGGTTTCCAAATCGATGACCGAGGAATGCCGATCGACGGACTGTACGCTCGAGTACGAAGAAGTCGAGTTCGAATCGATTCCGAGAGATGTCGCAGTCGTCGACCCCGAACCCGTGGATTCGTACGTTTACCCCGCGGTCGCGGCCGCGATGGGCTTTGGCATTTGCGCCGGCATCCACGCCCTCGCCGCGCGCGGGGCATTCGCTTCAATTTTCGCCGCGCTCCGGATCCCGGTAAGAAGTTTCGGCTGCCACGAAAGAAAATAAGCGAATCCACAGGACGCGGTCCGCGCCGTTGCTGCGACGCCGGTCGTCGCACGCCTCACCGCCCTCGTCGCGGGGCGCACCCGCGCTATCGCGGCCCTCGCCTACGCCCTTGCCTCGTGAGTCCGTCCGTCCGTCCGTCCGTCCACTAGATGCATGTGAGCCGCCGCTCCGTGTAGGTCGGCGTTCGGGACGGCGACACGCCTCGCCAAGTGAAATAAATAGCTGGCACCATGTGTTTTTTACGAAACTCCTGCTCTGCTGCTGCTGCTGCTGCTCCACTATTGATTGTACACCCCCCGCCGAAATGAAAATTAATGTTCCGTTGTATACCCAACGTTCGTGGTTTGCGTCATGACGCTGCGTCGCGGCGCCGCGTGTCTGGGGACGACGGCGGCGGCGGCGGCGACGACCCTTTCGTGGTGTCGGAAAGACGAGGAGTTTGGCGGGGAGATCCTAAAGCACCCCGCGCTCGCGCACGGGTTTCCCCAAACAAACTACGTCGCGGCCTCGGAGAGCTTCGTGGCGTGCTTCGACTTCCGAACGCGTAACCCCGCGTGGGTCGTCGAGCACCTCACCAACGCGTCGGTCCGGCTCGACGAGGCCAAGCGCGAGACAAGATTTCGCGAGTTCGAGGGCATCCCGGAACGGATGCGAAGCCGGCTGAGCGACTACGCGGGGTCGGGCTTCGACAGGGGCCATCTCGCGCCCGCGGCAAACCACAAACACTCGCAGGACGCGATGCGCGACACCTTCTCCCTTCTAAACATCTCGCCGCAGGTTGGCGTCGGCTTTAACCGGGACTACTGGGCTCGCGTAGAAAAATTTGTAAGGGACGTAGCCAAAAAAGGCGTCGCCGACAAAGTCACGGTCGTTACCGGACCTCTCTTCCTCGGATCGGCCCAACAGACGATCGGCACCCCGCCCTCTCTCGTCCACGTCCCGACGCACTTCTTCAAAATCGTGCTGGCAGAAACCACCCCGAGGGCCGTCTGGTCGGGTGGGGGCTACGCCGTCGCCGCGTTTGTCGTCCCGAACAAACCAATCCAACCCGACACACCCCTCACCGACTTCCTCGCCCCTCTCGAAGCGGTCGAGGCGGCGGCGGGCATGGTTTTGTTCGGCAGACTCCTCACGCCCGATCGCCGCGCCAAGCTCCGCGCCGACGAGGCAAAGTACTTCCTACACAAATCCAAAACCACCAAGGCCGCCCAGATGCTGCTGCTTCCCGATGGGGGAGGATCACCACCACCCGCGCCCGACACTTCGAAACTCCCCACCGACATCACCCATCTCTGCGATCGCCACAAGTGCGATCTCGTCGCCGCCAAATGGCTTGACCAGTTCAAACAACAAGACGATGAGGGTGGTGGTGATTAGCATCCTTTTCGTGTCTACTACATCGGACTGGTCTACGGGACTCAGGACGATGCTGACATCCAAACCGGATCTACTACTACTACTACTACTACTACGGACTGACCTTTTTCTGTTCAAAAGGAGGGACACTCCGCCACTGCGTGCACGGACTGGCTTCGTCCAGCGTTCTGTATTTTTATTCTTCTTCTTACTTTATGCGTTGCTTGCGTGATGTATAGGCGCGCCTCAGCACTCTGAAGTGCTGTTCATGAAAAAAAAAAGAACAAGAAGAAGAAGAAGAAGAAGGGACTCCCCAACCCGCGCGCCTCACGTCCGTTTGATCGATCCACCACTAATATCGAATCCCGCGCTCGAAATGCTTCATACTTTTATTCGAGTTACCACGAATGTTGGTTGACGGCTTCAATGCGCTTTTGATGAACTCAACGATTTCCTAGTTTTATGTCGGCATTAGCGCCCGCCGCCGAGGCCGCAGAATCCTTGATACAACAACAATCCGCGGATGGCAGCTTTTCGTCCTCCGGCTCGAGTGCCTCGCACGAGAGCGTCGCTGCCATGAAACACCTGTTGCCCCTGGGTTGGGAAGCACGCGCAGCATCCCACGGACGCATCTACTTCATCCTCGACCACTTTTAACACGCGGACAACGCCGCACTGAAATCCGCTCTGATCTTTACTCTGCCGGACGCAACCCCTGGATATCTACATCCTGGGAGTCCCCTCTGGGAAGCGGGTGATCTGAGAACAACATAGGCACAAACAAACAATCTAACAAACATCAAGCTAACTATCTAACTATAGCACGCTTCCTTTACCTGGTGGGTCAACGAAAGGGTGTGTGCGATCTGAGTAACATGAGAACGAACAAACAAACTAACATTCTATAACACGTAATCAACAAACTACACACTAACAGCATGCTTCTTTCTGCGTTGCGGCGCACGTCTCTCTATTTGCCACGTGAGTGCTGCTTATGCCGCCAGCATGAATATGGTGTCCTCTCCGGAGCACCATATCTAACTAACTGAATAACTCACCAGCTAGCTGATTATTACCCATAGTCTTCTTATTAGTCCTAGACGAGAAATCATTTTTTTTTGGCAGACCCACCCCTTATCACTCCTCCAGGGCCAAGATTATAATGGCATGTGTCAAATGCCTAACCGTAATTTTTTTGTAATGATAATCTGGTAATTGCTTGCCAGAACAATAGTAATAACATTGTTCCCGTAATTACTTACTCCTCCACGCCCAACATTATAACGGGACGGTGTGCAGCAAAGTTGTTAGCATCGTCCGTGCCATCGATCGGCATGTGAGAAAAGGAAAATGTCGGGTCCATAACAATGATCATGCATTTATAATGCATTCTGGCACTATAATAATAGTTTGGAGGTTTGCCTGCCATGATTTTTATAACAATAACAATTACAGCGTGCATGAATTAAAGAGCCAGAGGGAAAGGAATTTCACCGTGGGTTCCGCTATTTCAGGTTGATCGCCGCAAACCCCAACAAAACACAAGTGTCACGTGATCCCAAATCGGACCGAACGTGCCGAACGAAACTCACGCCGCGCCGACTCGCGATCGAAAACATCTTGATTGAGTCGACCATTTCAAGGGCACAGATGAAAATTAGTTCTTTTGAGGTAAGAAAAGATCTGTTTCCACAGACTTAAGGGTAAGCATGAGAGTCGAGAATGTCCACGATGTACTTCAAAGATATCCTCCAGAAGGTAGCTTGGAGTTTCCGTTGTGTTTGCCACGGCGGTATACTTGGGAATCATACCCCCTGGACTTTTCGAAGTCGACGTCTGCGACCCATATCCCTGGCTCGAAGACTTGATACAAGGCGCGCGCGTTGCGGGTTTCCTCGAACCCAAAGCGCCCTAATGCTCAAGAGAGGCGTTAAGTATCCTAACTACTAATCGACAGATGTTTGTCTGTCTGTTTGTCTGTCTGTCTGTCTGTTTGTCCCTCGATTTAGGGTAAGGATCATGTAGGCGCGAGAGTAAGGATCAGGTAGGCGCGAGAGCCAGACAGTGATCCTCCAAGCCGTCTACGGCGACCTCGCAGACTATTTCCACGACCCGCGGCGGCTCTTTCAGCGCGCCATTCTCACGCCCCGTCGAAACGATGTTGTCGATGCTGACAACGCGCGCATGACCGCGGCCTTTTTTTCCCGGAGACGAGGCGTCGGAGTTCTTTTCGGCTGACTAGGCTGGGTCGGAAGACGACGCCTCGCTCTTTACAGTAGAGTTTTCAACTCCCTGACAACCAACGGCATGCTGACTTTGATCGCGAGCTTAATGTCTTCGCAACCTCGACCCGTCGCACGGCCACTGCAACGGTACCAGATACATGATCGATCGTGTCGTTGTCACCGAGGCTCCTCCAACCTGTATCCCTTAAGGCCCGCCGACGCCAAACGATCACCAAGAGCCAGGGCCAGACGCCCCGCGAGGTCGGCGTCCTCTTCCCAAGCCCGTCTTCTGCCACGTCCAGCTCTACGTGGCTCTCTGTCGATCGGCATCCCCGAGGATATACTCTTCTGGGTCGACGACTCCACCCTACCCCACACGTGCTGCGCAATACCGATAAGCCCCCTCCCGGCGTCTACACGCGCACTGTAGGTGAACTTACTGGGACCAGGTGAACTTACTGGGGTTTGAGATTGGGACTAGGTGAACTAAGTGACCAGGTGAACTTACTGGGACCAAGTGAACTTACTGGGGTTTTTAGAGTGAACGCAAAGGCTAGCGGCGTGTACGGATCAAAGCAGCTTAGATTGGCGGAGGTGAGAGCGACGAGCTCGAAGGAGAGTGGGGTGAGTGGATGTGAGCACGAGTGGGCTTACGCCGAACTTACTGGGGTTAGAGATTGGGACTAGGTGAACTTACTGGGACCAGGTGAACTTACTGGGGTTAGGTGAACTTACTGGCGAACTTACTGGCCTGCACTTGTCCTAACTACTAATCGACAGATGTTTGTCTGTCTGTCTGTTTGTCCCTCGATTTAGGGTAAGGATCAGGTAGGCGCGAGAGTAAGGATCAGGTAGGCGCGAGAGCCAGACAGTGATCCTCCAAGCCGTCTACGGCGACCTCGCAGACTATTTCCACGACCCGCGGCGGCTCTTTCAGCGCGCCATTCTCACGCCCCGTCGAAACGATGTTGTCGATGCTGACAACGCGCGCATGACCGCGGCCTTTTTTTCCCGGAGACGAGGCGTCGGAGTTCTTTTCGGCTGACTAGGCTGGGTCGGAAGACGACGCCTCGCTCTTTACAGTAGAGTTTTCAACTCCCTGACAACCAACGGCATGCTGACTTTGATCGCGAGCTTAATGTCTTCGCAACCTCGACCCGTCGCACGGCCACTGCAACGGTACCAGATACATGATCGATCGTGTCGTTGTCACCGAGGCTCCTCCAACCTGTATCCCGTAAGGCCCGCCGACGCCAAACGATCACCAAGAGCCAGGGCCAGACGCCCCGCGAGGTCGGCGTCCTCTTTCCCAAGCCCGTCTTCTGCCACGTCCAGCTCTACGTGGCTCCCGGTCGATCGGCATCCCCGAGGATATACTCATCTGGGTCGACGACTCCACCCTACCCCACACGTGCTGCGCAATACCGATAAGCCCCCTCACGGCGTCTACACGCGCACTGTAGGTGAACTTACTGGGACCAGGTGAACTTACTGGGGTTGGGGATTGGGACTAGGTGAGCTGAGTGACCAGGTGAACTTACTGAGACCAAGTGAACTTACAGGGGTTTTTAGAGTGAACGCAAAGGCGAGCGGCGTGTACGGATCAAAGCAGCTTAGATTGGCGGAGGTGAGAGCGACGAGCTCGAAGGAGAGTGGGGTGAGTGGATGTGAGCACGAGTGGGCTTACACCGAACTTACTGGGATTAGAGATTGGGACTAGGTGAACTTACTGGGACCAGGTGAACTTACTGGGGTTAGAGATTGGGACCAGGTGAACTTACTGGCGAACTTACTGGCCTGCACTTGTAACACCGAAATCCGAGCGACTGTCGGCGGGCACGTTGAATTTACATACACGATGTACCTTGGGGCCCTATCCGAAAAGAAATGTCGAGAAGTCCTCCAAGCGCGTTTCTAGCACGCAGGAATTGGTGGGTGCTTAAGTACTATCGGGTCATGTTACGGCGAGTCCAGGTGGTGGCGCGGTCGCTATCGCTCGAGTAGATCATCGGCGTGATGGCGGTGCGGTCGTTTGATATTGCAAGCGTGAGGATCGGCGGATCGTCGAGGTGCGGGGCGCGCAAGGAAGAAGGCGGTGGTGCCGCGTCCGCCGCCGAGAGCCTGCGTCTCGCACGAGAGATGCAAGCGTTGGTCGCCGCGGGCGGGAGCGAAGCCTTTCGCGCGGGGCGCGAAGCCGTAGGCACGTAGTGGACGGGCGCCCAGCTGCCGTCGTCGTCGCCCGGGGGTGGCGCGCAGACGACAAAGTGGTCCGGGAGCTTTCCGGTGCGCGCGAAATACGCGTGGATCCAACGAGCGTCTTTGGAATAACGATCGAGGGTACGCTTCGTATCGTTCCACGGCGTCATCGAGAGCCTGAGGACGCGCCACTTGATGGGCTCCATCGAATGGACGTTGTGGGGCAGCGGAAGCCCCACGTAGACCTTGAGGAGCTCGTGGGCGCACGAGGCGTAGGCTTGCTTGAACTCGTGGACGAGGGACGAGAGCGAGTCGAATTTGATTTCCTTGCTCTGGAGCGCGGCTCTCCGACTGATACCAACCGCGCCCCAGAGCATGACACGCGTGTCGACGACCGCGAGGACGATATGTCTGTAACTCCGGTCGCCCGACTTTGACTTGAAGGACAGCGGAAACCTTTCGAGTTCGAGCATGTCGGCGGTCAGAAAGAAGCCGAGGAAGACGGCCTCGACGCATTGGATGGGGAGCGCCTCGCGCATGATCTCCTTCGCCGTGGTCGTCACGTGCTTGAGCCCGCGGTCCTTGCGGAGGTGGAAGTATCCACGTCCCGTATGGTTGTACTCGAAGGACAGGATGTACCGCATGATTGCAGCGAGCTTCGCCTTGGTCGACATCCCCGGGGGGAGCATTGGCCGTTGCGGTACGGGCGGCTGCGCAGAGAGTCACACAACACTCACAAACGGCCGCACCGCGACGAGATTGGGCGTCGATTTGATCGCGTCGATCCGAGCCTGGGTCTCGCTGTCCAGACTTAGAACCTTCATAACTTCGTGATCTAGATACGATATCCCTGACGCGCTCATTTCAACAAATCAGCACCGTATGTCTTTGATATCAGGTTCCAAGATACGATATCCCTGACGCTTCTGCACACGTGGACTTTCTTTTCCTTTTCTGTCGACGTTCGTACAGAGTGGGTGACTCTGTCTCGGGGTGGTCGTTCCTACAGAGTGCGTAACTCTGTCTCGGGGTCGTCCGTCCATCCATCCGTCCGTCCGTTAGAGCGACGACGAAACCACGCTTTTCCTACAACCACGCAACAGGGAAACAATTAGGAAATAAAGGCCTGCAGGAGAGGAGCCATCGTCGTCGCCATCGTCGTCGCCATCGTCGTCGCCATCGTCGACTTCGCTGCCGAGTGAGAGCGTAACAACAACGAATCATCAACTAGGAGTGCGAGATGCCGGTAAATGTTGGGGTTCTGCTTAGAAGTTGTTGGGCGTGAACTGCTTGAAGCCGAGGAGAGACAGCGTCTTTGCCATGATGAGAAAAGTCGCCGTGATGGAGCTTTCGAGAAGATCGCCAACGGGTTGTTTCGAATAGACGCGGGCGGCGAGCTCGGGGTTGGCGTAGGGTCCGACAAGACGGTATTGGTGCATGGTGAAGGGGCCGAACATGATCTTCCACCAGATCTTAGGTTTGGTGAAGAACAAGCGCCGAAGGGGCGGGAGAGCCCCGAACTGCTCGGCGAGATCGTCGCAATAGAGCTGGAAATCCACCAAGCCCTTGACCCTCTTCGCGTCGTAGCCAAAGCGGTACTCCCAGTTGGCTTGGTCCTTTGCGGCGGTCGTCTCCATCACCTCCCTCGACGGTAGCGTCACCACGCCATCAAAGACGAGAGCAAAGAAGCGGGATTGCATCTCCGCGGTGGGCGGGATGGCACCGAATGCAGGTCGCGCGAAGCCGAAGAAGGCGAGCTCGCCCGTCTGGAACAACGGACAGAAGATTTGCTTGTAAAGTTTCCGGGGGTTCTGGCCGTAACGCTTGTTCAGGTCTGCGACGCGAACGCCATCCGATACTTGGTCGTGCTTGACGTCGTCGGCCTCGAACATCGGGAAGGAATTCTTGTACCCGGTGCACGCTACAACGGCGTCGGCGACAAACTCCGAGCCGTCGGCAAAGACCGCCTTCTTACCCCCCTTCAAGACAAAGGTGTCGCGGTGGAGTTCGGCGCCCTTGGTGACCATGGCCGTGACAAAGCCCTCGTTCTTGCACCCAAATTTCGAAAAGGCGCTGGTCCCCTGCGACATGTTGAGCTCACCGATCTTCTGGAGCACGGCGCGCTCGGAGGCGTCCTTGGCTCGTCCCCCGCCATACTTAGCGACGGTCTTCTTGGCCAGCTGCGTGACGTAGCCAACCCAGTCCCCCAAAACGTAGGGGTTCGAGTACCGGCACCGGTTTGTGTTGAGGTCGGTGACGCGGCCGTCCGACTGCTTGCGGGGGATGATGTGACCGTGCTTGCCGCGGACGGCGATCGCGACCTTGGCCGCCTCCTCGGCGATTTCGTTGCATATGTCCGAGCCCGACTCTCCCGCTCCGACGATCAGAATTCGCTTGTCCTTGAACACTTCGGGTTTCTTGTAATTCTCCGAGTGAACGATCTCGCCGCCCGAGGCGACGTACTCGTCCTGGCCCTCAAATTCCGGCAGGCTCGCCCACGTGTTGGTGCCCGTGCACACGGCGACCGCGTCGAACGCCAGAGTCTTCGCCGTCGCTCGTTCCGAGGGGTCCATTCGCCGCTTTTCCCCCGTGACGTGGTCGTAGTAATCGTACACGTACGAACCCTTGATCTTCTCAAACCCCTGCGTCGCCGCCTTGCCGTAAAAGTCGTCGAGCGTCGCCGCGCCCTTGGTCGCGGCCTCCTCGCGCGCCGACTCGGGCACGCCTCGTCCCAGAAGAAATGTCGACCGATGCGGCCACACGTAGCATCCTCCCAACGCGACCTTCACGAGCCACTTCCCCGTGGTCGGGCACTTGGTCACGCTCTTCACCGTGGACCGGAACTCGATGTGCTCGTACAGCCCGAACTCCGTCGCGAAACCGTCGAGGTAATTAAGATACTCCTCGTCCGACCAGAACTTGGGCGAGTCCTCGCGCCCGTCCGAGTAGTCAGAGTAGGCGGTCAGGAGCGACGACGTCGTCAGCATCGTGCGATCGTACGATTTCGTGTACACGCCCCCGATCCGCACGTTTTCGTCGAAGCATTGCACAGTGTGTCCCAGCGCGGTCACCTCCTTCATCACGGTCAGACCCGACGCTCCGGCGCCGATCACGCACAACGTCTTTTTACCGGGGGCGGCCTCCACAACTTCGACCTCGCTCCTGCTCCCGCCGAACATGCTTTCTCCGTTTTGGTATGGATGACGACGACCACACTTTGGTGTTGTTTGTTACACGTACTCGAATTCCATCCTTCCTTCTGGTGTGCACCCCTCCAGGCCAGGCCAGGGGAACAATGAATGAAAACCACGCACGCCGCTTCTTTGAAGGTCCGTTGAGTATTCAACGGGCATATGTGTTTTTTCTTCGATAAACAAATACAAGGGCAGGCCAGTAAGTTCGCCTAGTCCCAATCTCTAACCCCAGTAAGTTCACCTGGTCCCAGTAAGTTTCATATAAGTTCACCTGGTCAGTATTATTATTGACAGTAAGTTCACCTAGCTCACACCAACTCCTTTGAGCTCGTCGCTCTCGCCTCCGCCAATCTAAGCTGCTTTGATCCGCACGCGCCTCCAACCTTTGAGTTTACTCTAAAAACCCTTTACTCTAAAAACCCCAGTATGTTCACCTGGTCCCAGTTTCACCTGGTCACTCAGCTCACCTAGTCCCAATCTCCAACCCCAGTAAGTTCACCTGGTCCCAGTAAGTTCACCTACAGTGCGCGTGTAGACGCCGTGAGGGGGCTTATCGGTATTGCGCAGCACGTGTGGGGTAGGGTGGAGTCGTCGACCCAGATGAGTATATCCTCGGGGATGCCGATCGACAGAGAGCCACGTAGAGCTGGACGTGGCAGAAGACGGGCTTGGGAAAGAGGACGCCGACCTCGCGGGGCGTCTGGCCCTGGCTCTTGTTGATCGTTTGGCGTAGGCGGGCCTTAAGCGATACAGGTTGGAGGAGCCTCGGTGACAACGACACGATCGATCATGTATCTGGTACCGTTGCAGTGGCCGTGCGACGGGTCGAGGTTGCGAAGACATCAAGCTCGCGATCGAAGTCAGCATGCCGTTGGTTGTCAGGGAGTTGAAAACTCTACAGTAAAGAGCGAGGCGTCGTCTTCCGACCCAGCCTAGTCAGCCGAAAAGAACTCCGACGCCTCGTCTCCGGGAAAAAAAGGCCGCGGTCATGCGCGCGTTGTCAGCATCGACAACATCGTTTCGACGGGGCGTGAGAATGGCGCGCTGGCTAAAAGAGCCGCCGCGGGTCGTGGAAATAGTCTGCGAGGTCGCCGTAGACGGCTTGGAGGATCACTGTCTGGCTCTCGCGCCTACCTGATCCTTACTCTCGCGCCTACCTGATCATTACCCTAAATCGAGGGACAAACAAACAAACAGACAGACAGACAAACATCTGTCGATTAGTAGTTAGGAAATAAACCTTACCCCATCTGCCATCGATCGACAAGGCTTTTTTTTACGAACCTTTCTTTCCTGCCTCATCACACGACATCGCTTCACTTCCCGCAAAAAGCAAGGATCATTAGAGACGAGGATGCCGGCCGACAAGGGCGGAGGGAGTCGCGCCATCGCGCCCGACACGCGGCACATGGTCCAGACGATTCAGCAGGACTGGGAGGACAGGGAACTGATCGAGACCGTGCAGATGAACATCCTGGCCATCACGGCGTTTCTGAACAAGATCGACACGTCGACTCGGTACAAGCTGGCGCGCATCAACGAGAAGCTCGCCAAGCTCGAACGGACTTTGGACTTTTGCGAGTCGGCGGTGAAGACGACCTTGGAGACCGAGTAGCAGGATTAACGATAGGGTAAGGATGACGGAGGGTCGGATAATAAGGGGCGTCAAGGCCGACGTCAAGGAGGGGTGTCCGTGGGTGTTCGTGCAGTTGGCCGATAGCCAGCTGGGGATGCTGAACATGGCAACGGCACCCGACGAGTGGGGCGAGGAGGCGCGTAATTTAGGTGTGGCGGTGGAGAAGATAAACTTTATGTGTCCGCGGCCGTCGTTCGTTGTGGTGTGCGGGGACTTGGTAAACGAGTTCCCCAAGCACGACCCCGACCGTGCGGCGCGGCAGGTTGCCGACTTTAAGCGGATCGTCAAAGGGATCGACGCTTCGATTCCATTGGTGTGCGTGTGCGGAAACCACGACGTCGGCGACGTTCCGACGCGCCAGTCCGTCGGGCTCTGGACATCGAGATTTGGGGTTGACTACGGCGAATTCCGAGTAGGGGATACGCGGTGTCTCGTGCTCAACTCGCAGCTCTATTCGGCCAAGGAGGAGGGCGACCACGAGATGGCCTCCGAGCAGGACGAGTGGTTGGACGCTATCGCGAACGACGACCATTCGGCCACCAACGCCATCATCTTCTCCCACATTCCGCCGTTTATTTACGACGAGCACGAGCCAAAGGGATACTTTAACTTCCGGCCCGACATCCGAAAGGATCTCCTCGACACGACAAAGAGGATCCGCGCGAAGCGCAAAACTTTTTTTTGCGGACACTTTCATCGCAACGCGGGGGCTTGGACGACCGACAGGAGCATCGAGGTCGTTGTAACCTCGGCCGTCGGCACTACGCTTGGCTGGAGCAAAACGCGCACCTCGCTCGAGGACAGACTCGGCCTCGCGGGCATCGACTGGACCTACAGATCCTGCGACGCCCACGCCTCCGGTCTTCGCTGCGTCTGTGTCCACCCTCGCCTAGGCATTCGCCACAAGTGGTTTGCGCTCAACGACATTCCCCACACCTTCGACTTGGCCTCGGACGTTCCCGGACCCGACCACCACGTCGCCTCCTGGGATGGCGAACCGCCGCCGCTGCCGCCTTAGGAGGTGGTGGTGGTGGTGGTGTTTATACGCTTCTCTTTTTTGAAACCCCCGCCATTTTTTGCTCCGCTTCGTCGTCGTCGTCGTCGTAGTTTCCCCCCCTGGGTTTTTTATTTTGGTCGGGACCAGGCTAAAATACTATCACCTATATACTCCGCTTCTTATTTCACTTATGAAAAGAAAGACCGTGCGGTTGATTCCACAACACGACGGTAATTGATTTTATATAGGAGACGAGAAGCAGGAGGAGTCAAGGAGAGGAGAGGCAGGAGGAGTCAAGGAGACGAGAGGTGATAAAAGTCGAGGAGACGAGAGGCAATAAAAGACAAGGAGCATCTCGTTCTCCGACTCCGTTAGAACCTTGACGGACGCACGCTAGTCGAAGGGTGCCACGTGCTTTTTATTCGACCCCGGTACGCACGGAGCAGTCATGCGCGGTGTTCTGGTGTTCTCTCGTGGGCGATGGTGTTGGCGATCCCATTCCAAGGCGGAAACGCCCCCTATTAATTGTCCGAGAAACCTACATTTGGGATTTTACAGCATTGTAGGCTGAACGTCAATTAAGCGAAACGCGGCATGTATTGTTAGATTTAGGCGGAGGTTTGGGGGGAGTGTTAGGGGATACTGTGAATGACGTCATCCATCCTCGGACCCTACACTAAAATAAGAGACAGGTCGCTCATAATTTTTCAAGGAGACTCATCGCGAGTGCCGATTTCATGGGGGGTATGCAGAGCGCGCCATGTCGAAGTACGGCGTGTGGTCCGTGCAACCGATGCACCGTCGGCTTCTGACGCGGTGCACAAACAAAAAAAGACAGAAAACAAAATGAGTAAGGTTCCCGTACTTCTGGTGGACCGCTTGCTCAAAAAAAGTTGAGATATCTTGCTGCGAGTGAACGCGGCGTCGCTGGAGGTTGGGTGGCGATGCGAGTGTCGTCGGGCAGTCCGACGTCACCTTCGAGGCTCTTCTAGCGCAAGTAACTAAACTTCTAGACGGCCGATACCGACGACGATGTCAAGCGAGCGTCGCCGAGTGACTTCCATGGCGTAGTGCCATAGGTTACTTTCTAATAATCCGACATCTTCGCCTCTCGTCGCTTCTTTTGCAGAGGGCTCTGTTCTTTCTTCCCTACGTGCAAGATGCGCGCGTTCGCCTCCACAAACAACGGGGGCCGTGCGGAAACGAGTAAGTTTAGCTTCAGGATAAATTCGTGGGCGTCGGAATCACCGATCCAATTCCCGGTCTTGGCCCACGTCATCGCCGCTGCGACGGCCCACGCCCGTACGTTCTTTCCCTCGCACGGTCAGCTGAACAGCCATGCTCATATGCGCTGGCGCCAAAATGAGTATAATAGTAAAAAGGATTACGCGTCGTCGAACACCATTCCGGGACCATCGTGCCGGTCGTGCCGAAGACGGTGGATCCCCGCCTTCTGACGGTTGATGGAGTCGACCTGCGCCGATGATATCATCGCACGCGCGGCACGAAAAACTGACCAGCCAGTTGCCCGTCTCCTTGGGTGGTTCGTCGCGTTTGCCTGCGGTGCGCGTGAAGGAAGCAAGCGAAAAGCATACGTTTCTTGGGAGCGGGCTGGTCCGAGGGGTGCGCTGATCGAAACGCGTTTACGGTCAGCGGTTCGTCAAACAGTTTGTCGAGGCGCTCCATGTCCGTATGTTGCGGGACTCTGTCGTTGGCAAAGGCCGGAGCGACGCGGAGATCGCGCGGGAGGTACCCGGCGGTAAACCAGTCCCGCATCTGCTGCGGCGCGAAGGGCCCTTGCTTCTTCCCGGCCGCGTCGACGTAGTACCATCCGACAGCTGCCCGAGGATCCCGCACTGCCGTCAGTCGCTCCAACGCGACGCCCTCGACTGCCACGGCGTGCGCCGCGAGACCGGCCTGCTTGGCCGCCGCCACCGCTGCCGCCTCCTCCCGCTCTTTTCTCTCTGCATTCAGTCTTTCGCGCGCCCTTGCAGTCTCCTCGGCGTTCCTTCGCCGCGACGCCTCGAGCTGCGCATCCACGGAGACCGTGTTCTCGCGCTCGGCTTTGCTACGCTGCAGCGTCCGCCACAGCGAGCCGCCTGTGTCAAGTACTCGGGCAAAAAGTTGTACACGCTTGACGCGCACCTTGCATCATTTGCGAATGGTTAGTGTTGCCGTAGCCGACCGTCTTGGGGCCAGTACAACGGCATGCGACGAGTTGATCGCGGTCGTGGCGGCGGGTCGACGGTCTCGAAAACTATCTCCTAGGATCGTTCCTCGCGCAATTCAGCCCATGGCGTGGTGATCTCGTAGATGCCAGTGCCTTGGAAACACACATAGACTTCCGTGCGGGCATTTTTTTCCGCATCGCCCCTGATGAGCTTCCTGCAATCAGAATCGAGGTAGTTTATGTGCATTACAGATGCGGCGCATCAATATATCGCAGTACTTGGGGGCCTTTGCGGGCACTGCTAGTTCCCACAACACCTCTAACTCGCGGTGATGTATGCGTCCTGGGAAAGCCAACGGAACACGACATACTGAAGTTCGAGATTTGCGATCAGCATCGGTAAGTATAAAAAAAATCTGTCCTTAAGGTTCCAGTGCTGCAGTAGGCAGAAATGCATGTTTCGACCTTTTGGGCATGTCTGGGGACAATCATCAACCTCGAAACTGCGGTTGCGTATTTTTTCGCGGTGGGATGTTGCGCCTTTTGTGCTCCTTTGGTCGCTTTCCTCGCCACCGTCAGCGACGGCACGATTACGCTCGAGGAGTTCTACTCCTTCTGTGGCCCCCGACGCACCCGTTGCAGCAGCAGCATAGACGGCTGCCTCCGACATTGACGGCTTTAAAAGCCCCCCCCCACCTAAAGATTTTAGCCTAAAGATTTCAGCCTGAGCATACAATAATGGCGGAGGTGACTGTGCTCGACTACGGCGCCGGGAACGTGCGTTCGTTGAAGAACGCGCTCGAGAGGCTCGGGTGGTCGGTGCGGGAGGTGGAGTGCGCCGATGACATCGATGCGGCGTCGGTTCTCGTGTTTCCCGGGGTGGGAGCATTTGGGGCCGCCATGGCGAACCTCGAAGCGATGGGTGTTGTGTCGGCTCTAAAAAGGTACCTCGAGGACCCCACGAGGCCGTTCTTGGGGATATGCATCGGGATGCAGGTGTTGTTCGAGGGCTCGAGCGAGTCGCCGGGGGCGTCGGGTCTGGGGGCGATGAAGGGGACGGTATCGCGGTTCGAGTCGTCGGCGGCGTTTCCGGTGCCGCACGTCGGCTGGAACGGTGCCGTCGGGCCCACCGAGCTCGTCGACGACTCGAGGTATTACTTCGTCCACTCGTTCCGCGTTGAAGACTGCGAGTGGGGCGTCGCAAAAACGACCTACGGGGACGACAGCTTCGTGAGCGCGGTCGAGCGCGGCGCGCAGTGCGCCGTCCAGTTTCATCCCGAAAAGAGCGGCGCCGCGGGCCTCGCGCTGCTCGATCGCTTTCTGCGCCGCGGTCCCCGGGCCGTCGCGCGCAACAAGCCCGCCTGGGCGCCCCGCGCAACCCGCCTCGCGCGCCGCGTCGTTTGCGCTTTGGACGTGAGAGAAAACGACGACGGTGACCTCGTCGTTACGAAGGGCGACGGCTACGACGTCCGGAACCAGGATGACCGCCGCGTCCGGAACCTCGGCAAACCCGTCGACCTCGCGGCACGGTACTACGACGAGGGCGGCGACGAGATCGCGATTCTCAACATCTGCGCCTTCAAGGGAGAGCCGGTTTCGGATCTGCCGCTTCTCGAGGTTCTCCGCCAGGCCTCGCGTCGTGTCTTCGTGCCTCTCACCATTGGCGGCGGCATCCGCGCCTACGACGATGGTATCCGCACGGTCGGGGCCTTGGAGGTCGCCGCGGCCTACTTTCGAGCTGGTGCCGACAAAGTCTCGATCGGCTCGGACGCGGTGTACGCGGCGCTCGACCTCCTCAACAACGGAGACCGTCGCCAAGAGTCGTCGATCGAGCAAATCGCCCGCGTCTACGGAAACCAGGCGGTCGTCGTCTCGATCGACCCAAAACGCGTCTGGGTCGACGACGATGTCGACAACGTCGGCAAGCACGTCGTCGTTCGTCCAGACGGTCGCCGCTGCTGGTACCAGTGCACCGTTTCCGGCGGTCGCAAGGCGGTCGACCTCGACGCGCGCGACCTCGCCGTCGCTGCGGAGCGTCTCGGCGCGGGCGAGCTCATGCTCAACTGCATCGACTGCGACGGAAAAAAGAACGGCTTCGACCTCCCGTTGCTCTCGATGATCAAGGCCGCCGTGACGATACCCGTCATCGCCTCCTCGGGGGCTGGTACCCCCGACCACTTCGTAAACGCCTTCAAGCACACCGACGTCGACGCCGCCCTCGCAGCAGGCATATTCCACCGAAGAGAGGTCGAGATCCGCGACGTCAAAACCGCCCTCCAGAATGCGGGCCTCCCGGTGCGAATCACCCCCGCGACTCTCCTCGACGCCTCCTCCTAGTCGCCTTTCCCTTTTGGGTGCGCTCTCCTTAACGCCACGCCCCGCCCCGAATCGGCTTTTTGGGATCGGGTCCGGTTTTTATTCGACGACATCTACAGCGCACGTATACGTATTAGGGCGAGTCGCGGTACCATCGCCCGAGGGGGGTGTCCCGTTGCGACATGCTGGGGGGGGGATCTTCCTTCCTCCCTTCCTTCTAACGAGAGCCGACCGCGAGGTGTAAGCAGCGTCGTCGTTCTAGTACATACTCTTTCGTGGTGAAGTGCGACGTATAGCGCAGGCGCGAAGTGCGAGCTATAGCGCAGGTGCTATATTGACGACGACGACGACGACGAAGATGTAGCTGGGCCGACGACGACGTGCGCGCAATTATCGGGGGAAATTATTAAACCTCTTGACGAAACTAATAAGCTGATCGTGTGAGAACGTCAACAAAAAAAACCTCGAGGACGAAGGCTGAGGCAAACTTGAACGTGCCGGCGAAGGCTCCTATTCGACGTGTCCCGGGGCGCACAGCCGAAATCAATCAACTTTTAAATAATGCCAAGTGTGTCGCTTACGCCAAAAAAATTGCTCGCCAAATATTTCGGTGAACCAAGCACACTCGGTGAACAACGAAGATCGCGTCGAACAAGCACGGCCGATCGTTTACAAAAAATAGGCCGTGAAAATAAAAATCGATTCCTTGCCGGGCGGGAGAGAAAGGGTGCGCACTCGATCCTCCCTATTTTAATCGCAAGTTTGGCATGACGTCTTTGTCCGACTGTGCTGAACTTCCAAGAGAACACGCAACGATAGGGGGGAAAATGACAGTTTTCGGAGCTTGAGCTGCTCGTCGCCGGAGAGCATCGAGCTCGCCATGCATTGGAAAGAAGAAATAAAGAAAGAAAGAAAGAAAGAAAGAAAGAAAGAAAGAAAGAAAGAAAGAAAGAAAGAAAGAAAGAAAGAAAGCCTCGTTGACAGTGCTCGTGTTTAGTCGCCGCGTCGACCTTCACATTGCTTTCTCCAATCCGCAGACGACTAATAAATGAGTCTCTTAAGGTTGTTCACAAACACGTTGAAGCGCGAGCGCAGGATGATACCCTTTAGAAGCGCATCATGCTCTGTGAAGAGCGCCCGTCCGTGACAAGCAGATATATTCTGCAGGACCATGTTATCTCACCAAGCTTCACGAAGCCAGCCATCATAAACTCGACCCATGTCTGGCTCGAGGCCATCTTGGACTGTGTCGGTGGACGCAAGGCTTTTACTGCTCGTCCGTAGCCACGTCAGATCCAAACTCTCAGAAATTTTTCATGCGAGAGAAGCCAACGGCACACCGGCACACGGACGGCGCCTTTAGTGAGAGCTCTCTCTTAAAACCCTAATCGAAATTTCGAAACGAAGTATATCTGAAGGCCGAACGCCGTGGCGCCGGCCGTCGATGCTTGTGGAGGAAGAGTGACCAAACTCGCTAGGCGACCTCCTTGACAAATATCCTTGTCGTGGAAAGCGGCGCCGCGGCGCGCGAATTTGTATGTGTCGCGTCGGCGGCGGTGTTTGTGGGCTGATTGAATTAAGGACGCGATGCGCTTTTCTGGTCATGGGCCGTCTTTTTTTTTATGGGAGTTGCCGAAAAATTCACAGGCGCTCGGCTCCTATCGCGCGCTAATGCCGTGACGGCGCTCTGGACGCAGGACCTCGAACCAACAATGCTGGTGGATGCGTTCAAGAACCTCAACGACAAGCTCAATGGCGCACTCGAAGGCGTTCCTTTCTTTCTGCGTGAAGCCCGGTCGCACCTTTTTGGGCTGGCCACCCTAAGTGCACCTGGTACGAGGTCCTCCAGCTCGAACCCGAGGACTTCGACGAGGCCTTGGAGGGACTCGGCAATGGGAAGAAGCAGCCGGCGCTGCACAGCATCTACCGCGTCAAGGGCTCGGGGACGCACGCTGACCACCAACCCTTCGGCACAGACGACAACAGCAGGCCCATATCTTGGTTCACCTACCTCACCCCGTTAGATCCCGAGGCTACCGTCAATTCCCTGCCACGACCCAAAACACCCCGAGGATTTCTAGTCGATGAAGGTGCGCCTCGAAACATCCGCGCGAGTCCCCACAGTTCACGTGCCGGGTCTCAACAAGGCATTCCGCGGATTCCGCATACCAACGACCTCTTACTTCCTCGCTCAAGACCGTGACAAACTGCGACAGGATACCAGCACCCTGCCAATTCTCCTCCCACACCTGTCAATTCTCCTCTATACAGCCCTCCTCTGAACGCCGTGCCTTTTTATCCCGCGCGTCAAAGCGCTGGGATTAGCATACCCCCCGTGCATTGCAATATTGTGCTCGAATGTAGTTTGATAATTAGTTGCTTTGATCTTATTTGATACATCGCAGGCTGCGCGTCGGGCGTACTACAGCGTGGCCTCGTGAGCAACCACGAAGGCCTCTTTCTGGATGACATCGACGGCATGTGGACTAGATTACCCACCGATGAGCTCATGGAGACGGATGGTCACACGATGACAAAGGCAAAGGAAGAGATCGAGGCCGTCATCTAGCGCATCGATCCCCTCTAGCCCGCCTACGCGTCTCTCTTCCAGCTCATCCGCGCTGCGCGTCTCCTCACCGACTCCGAGGTTGAGAGGCTCCGCGCGCCTGTCCGCCTGTGACACCGCGTCAACCGATGCACACAAGGTGTACCCGACCATCCACGTGCAGCTCAAGCTCCACATAATCGATGATCATGTCAAGTACGCCACCACACGCTGGCACACGGTCGGATTCTTCACCGAGGACGCCTGCGAGGCGATCCACAAGGTCGCCAACGAGCTGAACCGTCCCTGCGCCAAGGGCGCCGGCAAGCAGGAGTCGGCGCTCAAAGCCTCCAAGTCCTGGGCCGGCAGGACCTTCAGGACAACTGGCCCTCTCGCCGCCAGCGTCGGGCGCGCGGACCTGACGCCAAGACGCCTAACACGTCGCGCTAGAGTCGCAGGTCGAGGCATCGTCGGAGAGGGTAAAGAGAAGAAGCGAACGAGGGTTTGTAATGTGAGCTGTGCCACGGAAATTTGCTGTTTGAAATAGCCGTGGGTGGGCACGGATCCTTCGTGATGATGTTATGTCCAAGCAGGACGTTCGCGGAAGGCTCGTCCCCGAACTTGTTTGCGTCCCCGCAGTTCGCACCGTGACCCGCATGTAGCAACCCTGCCAAGGGTATTGAGCATGTCTGTGGTGTGCGAAGGATGGTGTCGACGGGCGTTGCTCGAGTTCTGTGCCATGGCCGACGCGCTGAGTCTGTTTGCCGTGTGTCGCGGGATGAGTGTATTCAACTCGAACGGTCGGCGGCAGCTCTACAGCGTGGACATCGTCGAGCGCTTGCTTTCCCGGGACGTTGACGTCGAGGGAGTACGCGTGATGCGCGTGTTCGGCAACTTGGTGCCTCGAGCGTTTCCTCGGCTCGAGGCCGTCGAGGCGCACTTGCTCACGAACGCTGGAATGGAAGTGATCACCGTGGACGCGGGCGCGTGGCAAATCGAGTTTCACCCGGAAGGATCGGCGCTGTGCCGACGCCGCGGATACTGTTCGCTCTACGCGATCGCGAGCCGCGAGACGACGGCGTGCTTCCGGCTGCGCGTCGAGGGTGTGCAGGACCTTTACTGCGCGACTCGGAAAACACGGCGCGTCGGATTTCTGTCCTGCGCCGCCGCGAGGTTCCGGCACCGTAAAGATCCGGTTCGACGTGCTGCGGGTCCTGCGGCCCGAGACTTTTTCGGTCGTCGACGCCGAAGCGACCTCTCCGTACCTCCGCGAGGCCGTCTTTACCTTCCCCGTCGACCTCCTTCGTTTTTTTCGTGGGGAAGACGACGCGATCGCCAGTCCCGGTCGGTGTTTAGGAGCATCGCTCGCGATCCTCCTCTTCCCAACGAAAGGGGGCACCTTCGCGGCGGGACTCCGCGCGGTCGCGTACGCCGAGCGCCCGAACCCGCGCGCCTTTCGCGTTTACTTCGGGGACATTCTCGTCGCGACGATCGTCCACGCTTTTTATCCGGGGAAAGAGATCGTCGGCGTCCGCGACGTCCCGAGGCCCGCCGGCCGGATTACGGTGCGCGAGCTCCGCCATGTCCCCGCCTCCCCCGAAGATCCCCGCAAATTCGTGCGCGCCACCACCTAGATCGTCACGGTGACGTTATTACTGTCGAAAAAATTATATTCGGCGAGACGACGACGACGACGACGACGACGATTGGACCGAGGAGCGAGCTCGACGTCAAAGCCGTAGTGGAAGAGGTCGAGGAGGCCCGAAGGACCGAGGGCGTTGCGCACGAAGACGAGGTCGTTCGCCGTGTAGTGCGCGTACCTTTCCGTCTCGTCCGCGTACAAACGCAGGGCTTTGTCCCTGTCGTTGACGGGGCCGCGGTGGCCGGCGGACTCGTCCTTGGTCGCCTCCTCGGCTTGGCGGAAGGGCGCGCGCGCGGTCCCGCCGACGCACTCGCACGCGAGCTTCACCGTGCGCTCCGAGTCGAACAAAAGATCCTCGAAGCGCACGATGAGTCTCGGGAAGGAAACATTCAGGTAGGCCGCGTTCCATTCCCCCCACAAATGAGCCAGGCTTTCGTAGTGGCCGGGCCTCGTCGGCTGGAACCGCACGGTCGTTTCCGTCTCCGCGACCGGACTCGGGCACGTCTCCTGCGACCTGTGTCGACTCGTGTGCTTGAAGTGGGCCTCGTATGGATTGCGGCACATGCTCTTCATCCACGTCAGCGGATCCTTGACGACCATCACCGGAAAGATTGTCTCGACCGCCGGCTGCCACTTGGGCGGCCGAAACTGCGGCGCCCAGTGCTCGCCGCGCCACGCGACCGGGTTGTGCTTGCCCCAGGGGGCTTGCCAGAGCGCGTGACGCCCCTTCCCCTCGAATGCGCAGTTCGCCCGTAACAGTTTTAGCAACGTGTTGGTCCCGCAGTTGAACATTCCTGCCGGCGCCCAACGCCGCGAGTGCGGCTTCACGGCCCCGCGAAACGCGCTGCACGTCTCCAGCCCGACGATTCGCGGCTCCCCGTACATCGCAGGGACCCCAGCCGACGCTTCTTTTTCTTGGAAAAGACCTCACCGGCGCCGCGCGTGGATGCTGGTGGGGATCCTCGAGCATGCGCACGGTCGCCTCGGCGGCCATCGCCCGAGCCCGCCAGGCCTCGACCTCGGCCGTCCGGTACTCGAGGGCCAAGCTCGCTCGCACCGAGACGTACAGCGCGAGTGACACGCCGACCAACAGAACCGCCACGACGACGGTGCCCACGTCGCGACGGTGCCGAGTCATCAGTTTGAAAACCCCTTCTACAACCCACCCATACCCTCGAGCCCACCCCCTCGTTTAAGAATCTTTGCAGAAGCGATTCGATCCCCCCTCTCCTCAAACCCTTGCGTGCTCGCCAGAGGCCGCCGCACATCAGCGATGGGTCGACTCCACAGCAAAGGAAAGGGTATCTCGCGGTCGGCCAAGCCGTACAAGCGGTCGCCGCCGCAGTGGCTCAAGACGAGCGCCGCGGACGTCGAAGACCACGTCTGCAAGCTCGCGAAAAAGGGCCTGACGCCATCGCAGATCGGTGTTATTCTACGTGATTCCTCCGGTATCGCCCAGGTCAAGTCCGTCACGGGCTCCAAGATCCTGCGCCTCCTCAAGAAGAACGGCCTCGCTCCCGAGATCCCCGAGGACCTCTACATGTTGATCAAGAAGGCCGTCAGCGTGCGCAAGCACCTCGAGCGCAACCGAAAGGACAAGGACTCCAAGTTCAGACTCATCCTCATCGAGTCCCGCATCCATCGACTGGCACGCTACTACCGTTCCACGCGCAAGCTCGCCCCCAACTGGAAGTACGAATCGGCCACGGCCTCCGCCCTCGTTGCCTAGAACAAAGCTGCGGTTACACCCGAACTTAAACTACCTGCGTTTTATTTATGCAAGGCGCACTCAATCCCTCCTGTAACGGCGGGTCGACGTGTTTCGGAAGAGTCCTGTGGGGCGGGCGCAATACAGCAGACGCAACTCTCCTGTCTTCGTGGAACTACGGCAGAACTGAAAACGCGAGTGTAGTGTGTCACTTCGCAGCTAAAGCCGACGAATCCGAATACAGTTAAGTAATTAACGTCGTCGATGAGGGACCGTCGGTGCGGTGGCTGCATCGCATGGCGACGTGGTCGATTCGTGTTCGGCGGGCCGATACCTCCAAAAGCGGATGCATCCGCCTCCGAATGCCGAGTTCTTCGAGCATTCGAGTCGTCGAAAGTAGGTGATCGCGACGATCTGGTGCCGTTGTCGTCGAAGCCGCGCGAAGCGATCGTTCGCTATGGCGAGCCGGCCGACTGCCTGTACGCGATCGTTTCGGGCGAGGCGTGTTTCGAGCAAGGCGTCGGTCTCGCCCAGCACGCTCAAACATCATTAGAGTCGACGTTATTAGCGCAGCAACAGTCGGGCCACTACCGCACGCTCAAGTTCGTGCACGCCAACACCTTTCGCGTCATCTACGAACAGGCCTCGCGGTGCTGAATCGTCTTCTGAGGCTAGCAACGTCAAGCTCCAGCGGTGACACGAGACGAGGAATGCGCGCCGCTCTTCCGCGGCCCGGGAGAGCATTTATTTCAATGAGGAGCCCCTGGCGTCGCTCGTCAAACCCATCTTCTCTTCGGAGGAGGAGGAGGAGGAGGAGGAGGAAGACGAAGACCAGCAGGCACGCGCTCACCCCCTCGACTATGTCGTCGTCGTCGAGGTTAGATGTTGACCGTTGAAAGAGGGGGAAGAAGGGTTTGAGGAAGAAAATTTCTGCGGGAATGTGACGATGCTTTAGGCGAAAAAGAATAGAATAAGATAAATGATGCGGTGTTGGTGGGTCGTCACAAACGTGGTGGTTGCCCGACGCGTGGTGCCGGTGTGGGAGAAGCCGACGAACTCGACGCGGCGCGTGCTCATGAGCAACGCGGCGGCGCCGCAACCAAAGGCGCGGCTAAGCCCCGAGGGCACATCGCACGAGGTGCGGTCGCTGCCAGGGCTGCCTGGCGACTGGAGAGGGACGCACTACGCCGGGATGCTGGGGTCGGACGACGCGACGGGCGGGCGGCTGTTCTACTGGTTTTTCGAGCGAGAGGGCGGCGGGGTCGGGGCGCCGTTGCTCGTGTGGCTCAACGGCGGGCCGGGGTGCACGAGCATGGACGGGCTGTTTCTGGAGAACGGTCCGTTCCGGCTGCGCGAGTCGTCGCGGTCCCTCGACCGGCGTCGGTCCTCGTGGCACACGGTCGCGAACACGCTGTACGTTGACCAGCCGGTCGGCACGGGATTCTCTTGGACGGCGAGCGGCGCGTACTGTCGCAACGACGCGTGCATCGCGCGGCACTTCGTCACCTTTTTGGGCCGGTTCGCGCGGTTGTACGCGTCCCTGGTGCTCGCTTCCCCCGCGAGGAGCGTCCCCATATACTTTTCTGGGGAGTCGCACGCGGGCCACTACGTGCCGCTTCTCGTCGACGCGCTCGTCGAGGACGACGACGGCATCGAGTGGAACGTGCGGGGGATGGCGCTGGGGAACGCGTGGATCGACCCCTACAACCAGTACGACGCGAGCCGCATGGGCTTCGCGCTGGGTCTCATATCGGCGGACGCGTCGCGCACGCTCAGGTCGCAGGAGAAGACGTGCCAGGTCGCTCTAGATCGCAAGCAGTACATGAGCAAAGCGTGCTGGAATTTGCTCGACGACGTCGTGAGGACGAGCGGCTCCAAGAACCGCGACCACCTCAAGGCGAACATGTACGACGCGCGCGAGGCCGTCCGCTCGACGGCGCAGTTCCCTCCCGGCCACGAGCGCGTCGAGGCCTACATGAACACTCCCGCCGTGCGCGAAGCGCTCCACGTCGATCCCTCGGCGCCCAAGTTTTACGAGTGCGCCAACCCTCCCTACAACGCCCTCAAGCACCAGGACGGCTTGGGGATCATGCCCGTGCTCCGCAAGCTCCTGGATCGAGGCGAGATCCAGGTCTTGTTCTATAACGGCCAGTTCGACCTCATATGCAATCACGTCGGCGTCCAGCGCTCGCTCTTGGCCCTCGACTGGGCCAGAGCCGAAAATTTTCGTCGCGCTCCCTATGTCCCCTGGATGCGACGCGGAGGCCTCCGACCCGCCGGACACTTCATGGAGGTCCCGGGCCTCGCTCTGCTCGTCGTCGCCGATGCCGGCCACATGGTCCCGATGAATCAGCCAGAGGTCGCGCTCGACATGATCACTAACTTCATCACCGCGATCGAAAGGGGTGACTCCCTCGCGGCCTACTTCACCTCGCCGCAGTATAACGCGACTCGGCATCCAATAAACGGCGCGTGCGTCGACACCTGCGGCACCTTTCGGACTCCGCAGCCCGCGCTGCACAAAACGAATGCCACGCCGCTCTCCCCGAGTCGTTTGAGCTTCCACGAGGGGTCGCGCCACATTTCGGGACCAAATCGCGGAGGCACGCATGGCAGCTCCGTGCGCCACCCCGTCGATCGTCGTGGCGCCCACAAACCCGGCACCCGTCGCCGCCCGATCGCAGCCCCGGTCTCCTCGTGATTATTTTTCGAGGTGGCCACCCTTCGGACGGATTGTCTTTTTTCTTCTTTTTTCTGCGTCATCCCTCCTTCCAAGATAATAAACTAAGATGGAGTTCGTCGCGCGCGCGACCGGACCTCATCTCTTTTGTGTTGTTTACAGACAGGACCCCCAACATCAGGAGTGGTGAATGGAGGCTCAGTATGTGTACTTCGGTAATAATAACTATCGCGGGCGATAGATATTCAGGTGGTGGGGAATTGCGAAGCCAAAGCACATATGGCACCCACCATAGGCACTCGCGGTCGTTGTGTCCTTCCTCCTCCACAAGGGTTTTTATATATATATATATTATCATCGCTGATGATAAGCGCCTTCGTTGACGTCATCGAGGCGGTGGTGCCAAATCAATTTGAACACACGACCAAGTCTTTGAAAAAAGGTCGACTGTGCTATGAGGAGGGGGTGTTTAGTGCACGAAGGATGTGCGTTCGTTGTGGGGTACGACGTGCAGGTCGACTGCGAAGAGGGGGGTGGCGACCAAGTCTTACTTACCCAAAGAAGAATTGCACTGTGAGGAAGCTATGACACTTACCCCTGCACCACGTCCCCATTATAGTTCTCTCATCCCCATTTCAGTTCTCACATGGCACCAGGTGCTCGTTCACGATCGAGCCTCTGCTTGACTTCGTGGCGACACCTCCTCGGCTTCAGTTCATTGCTACGTGTTCGGTTCGTTTCGTCTACCAAGTCCTCGATCGAAATTAAAGATAGCAAGCTTTCGCAAAACCTTGATGCCTTCAGCGGTGAGCGACATTTTTTTTCCACCAATGGACACGTCGTCGCGAACATGATCATCACTACCGGCGATCACATTATCTCGACCAACGATCCTTGGACTAGCATCTCAGCATCTCGCTGCTCTGCAGAAGCATCTCGCTGCTCTGAAGAAGACTTTCGCGTCAAGCAACAACGTTGATATCCATGAAAACCGCGACATGAACTTCACGCGAACAACATGACAACCGCGACATGAACTTCACGGGACTTTCCAAGCGCATCACCGATGTCTACATGGGCCGTGGGGATCGCGTAGCGAACTTCCTCAACAAGTTCATCATCGGAGTATACAAGTTGCTCGGCATTGTACCTATCACCGAAGTTCAAGTTGCTCGGCATTGTACCTGATCCGACGTACCCTCGAGTGTGTCCTCGCATTTGACTACGTGCATCGTGCTTCAAGCCTTACTGGCTTTGTTTTATCGTCTCGCGTTTCGTACCGACAACTGTGGTTGTACCCTTGAGAAGTTCAACACCAATCAATTTAGATGGCATGCACAACCACTTCCGCCGCGCTATCCGCCGCGTCGTCAGCCACGACTTCCGACTCTTCCAACTGACCTACCCTAGACGCTCCCCTTTCCGAACAACCTGGCTCTACTCGATTCCGACGCACTACCCAATGTCATTTTGGCGGCTGCAAGGATCACTTTAAGAGGACTGCCGCACGTTTCAACGTTCCTAGCTATTCCACGACAACGCGCTACCCACCATCGCCGTTCTTCTCAACAGCGCAGCACTTCCAATGACTCAAAAACACCCAACACACCAACCCAAACCCACCACCACTAACACTGCCTTTTCTGCTCCTATGCCTACTCCCACCTTGACTGATTCTAGTTCCACTCCGCCGCTTTTCTTAATACCACCATCTATTCCACCCCCTTCACCGCCTTAAACGGCCACACCCACCGTCTCACATACCCCCGATACTCTGTCTCATCCCAATCAAGATAATTCCAAGTCAGCGTGTGTACCGCCGAATGTCTGATGCAAGCACATCAACAACCCCATCCCACGGAAGCCCCTCGTTTTTGTTTTAGCTCCCATTGCACAGGCCCCTCGTTCTGTATTTTCCCCTCGTCGTTGCTCCGCTCCTCGTTCTGTCTTTTACCTCGTCGTTGCTCCCCTCCTCGTTCTGCATTTTCAGCTATTCGTGGATCCACTCCCGTTGTGCATTTTCAGCTATTCGTTAATTCACTCCCCGTTCTACATTTTCTGCTATTCGTTGATCCACTCCTCGTTGTGCTTGTCGGTTTGGTAAAACCAGCGAATCACGTTCCATCGCACATTTCACCTGCCACAACTAAGCTGTGCCTCTCAATTTTCGCGTGCGCAGTTTCGTGCTTCCTATGTGGTTGGATCGCTCATCTTCGGGATCCTGGACAGACGCTTCTTTGCTGTGTGATTTGTGGTTCTCCTTCACGCACTTTTCGCCTAGCAATACGTAACTG